>JAQBSW010003013.1:0-91068 GCA_029291075.1 Eudiplozoon nipponicum
CTATCGAGGATCAAACCGCATTGAATATATAGGGAAATCAAATTTAGATATGCGGCTCTCACCTCTAGCAGTCTCGCATACATTGAACTTGACTGGAAATGTCGGCTGCACAATTTCTATGCAGTCACGAACATTAACTGTTTGCAGCTTTCGCCAATGATACATATAATACGGTTTGATCCTCGATAGTCAGTTTGCCGTCGTACTCTGATGATGATCATGGAAGGTCGAAACGCGTCAGTGCGTTGCAGCTGGCGGTAGTTTTGTTATGTTGTTTGATGACTGGTTAAATACAATGGGATTGGTGTTTACTTCAAGCACGCAAACTTGATTTAAAGAATTGTTACCACCACCCGCGCAATCAATTATTGTTTAAATTTTATTTTTTGAAATCCATTGTGTTGGTTACATGTACCGAATCGGCAGCCATAATGATGGTAGTATGAACCGCCTATGCAACCATAGTGTTATTACACTTTACAGGCTCAGTATATATTATATTTGGTGAATTGGCTGGAAGTCACATTGTTGAAGAATGTATATGAACTTAACTCCACTACTGCAGGTATAAAAATTCGGATAGGGGACTGTACTGTCCAATTGTCTCATATTCCTCATCCAAATATATAGTGGGTATAGGGGTTAATAGCGGCTAATACTGACGAGTCGCCAGTATTCCCAAAACTAATGTACACATGAGATTAAAACTTTCGTTCATTCTGTCTTGGATTATCCTTCTGATCCTATTTGAACTAATTATTAGTAGGTGCGCAACACCTAATACAAATTTCATATAAATCAGCTCTCCGCAACAAATAGTATCTCACTGTTATATATATGATTGAATGATGTCATGACCACCGTGTAATGTGATAACTGATATCGATCAAGTCCAGAGTGTATAGATTTGCTTGAGTAACAGATGTGGTGAAATAGTTGTGATTATCAATTTTGTTGAAATATCGCATGTCTTCAAATCCGTTATTTAATTACCATGTACCGAATCGGCAACTATAGTGTTGATACCCTTTACAGGTTCGGTATGTATTAAGTGAGTTCGCTTGAAGAATTTATAAGAAGTTAACTACACTACTGCTGGCTTACACATTCGTATAGGTGATGGCATCGTCCTATTGTCCCACATTCCTTACTCAGATACATAGTTGGTACAGGGTGTAATACTGGCTCCAAGCAGGAAAATAATGTGCACATGAGATTATACCTTTCGTTCATGCTGACTTTGGTGTATCCATATGATAATATTTGAAATAATTTGTTACTTGGTGCGTTACAACTAATACACAGTTGCATATAGTTCTGTTTTTCGCAACAAAAAGTATCTAACTGATATATATTTAATTGACAAGTTACTAATAATGAAAAAACTGGTCCGTTTGATGTGTTTCACTTGTTGCCTCATGATATGCTTAGTTTACATTGACATTTAAATTGGATCTAAATTATGGTTATAAAACTTTTTTTTTAAATATGAAGTCATTTTCAGGGTATATGCGCTTTGAGATGAAATGCGTAAATCTTTAACGACATTTGGTGTCACATAACATTTCCAAACATTGTTTGCATCTAGTTATAGTTTAACGGCTAAATTGTGGTTTTTTGGTGTTTTTGTCAAGTGCGAGTAGCAGTGAAACTAGTGGTGCGATTCGGTTCGAAGATGTTACTGATGGAGCACCAACTGGTCTGCTCAATAGACGTTTATCTTCACAAACGGCATCGTCTTCTACAAATGCTGAATCGGCCAAATCCGATCGCCATCCAGTCAGCATATCCAATGTAGGTAAATCCGATAATGGCCAGATATCATCAAGCGCTTCTGACAACAATGAGAAACCAGTGAGTCATAATTTTTTCTAATACTTAAATTCTTATCCAAAAGATTAAGCTATAAGTTAAATTTAATCATTTTTTTGATTTTTTAATCACATTTAAGTTCATTGACAGACGGGATGTGATGTTTTACTGGCCTTCTGAATAATTTATATTTTCTTCACAAGGCATTATTTAAAATAAGAAATAAATCAAGTATGGAAGTAAAAATTTGCTCTAAAGCAGGTGTGTAAAACACAGGTAAAAACGGCCATTTCCATTCGCTAAGACTTAATTGGACTATAATGTCTGTTACTTTATATAGTCACTTTATTAAAAAGTGATGGGATAGATAAACGGAAATAGGTTGCGCAGACGATGATAAAAACTAATTAGTAACAAATTAGTTCAGTTGTGACCAAAAGGATAAACCAAAGACAGCATGAACAGAAAGTATAATTTCGTGCACATTCGTTTCGTGCTTACTGGCGACTCATCAGTAGGAGTCGGTATTGCATATCCCTTAACCACTTTATATTTGGGTGAGGAAGAATGTGGGATAATAGGACGGTACAATCTCCTAGACGAATGTGTAAACCTGCAGTAGTGAAGCTAACATCATATAAAGTCTCTATAAAGTGACTTTAACGCTAACTCACTCTATATAATATATATACCGAGTATGTAAAGGATACTAACACTATGGTTATTGTGTCCGTAACCGATACCAACATTAGAATACCGAAAAGTTACATCATACTACATGATGGATAACAATGTATGCTATAGCTCACCGAAATTGAGAATTACAACTATTACTGAACACCTGTTACTCCAGTAAATCCATACACTCTGGCCTTGATCGATATCAGTTATCGCATTTCGCGGTAATCATAACATCATTTAATTAAATATATAACAGTTAGATACTGGTTGTTGCGGAGAACTAATATATATATATATATATATATATATATATATATATATATATATATATATATATCTATATATATACATATATATATGCAATTAGGTATTAGGTGTTACGAACCTAGTAACAAATTAGTTCAGTTGTGAACATAAGGATAAACTAAATACAACATGAACGGAAAGTATAATCTCCTGCACATTCATTTCGTGTTTACTGGCGACTCATCATAGGAGCCGGTATTAAGCCCTTTATCCACCATATATTTGAGTGAGGAATGTGGGATAATCGGACAGTAAAATCTCCTATGGCATATATCGTATTTTGTTTGCGTACATTTTCATAGAACTTTTTGTCATTCATACCTTATGTTTGCTTCAACACACGTTTCGGGATATCCGTTTTCTAATAAAGTTGATTTTAACACAGCCAGTTATTGATATTAAAAATCTTCAGCTCAGATTTATTTATTTTGTAAGATAAATTATTGCATGTCAAATATCTATTCTGAGAAATGGATTTACAATCCAGCCCATATCTGCTTTAGATATACTTGCCTTTTAGACTGTCATCTTCCTGTTTCAATGGAAATACATCAAGGAAAGGCAGTGTGCTGGACTGAGAGGTTAACGCTAGCAAGTAATCTCAATGTGATTTTCCACGTTTTTAACGCCTGTAAGCATTTCATTTACTTAAATCAAGGTTGTGATCTTGATAAAAACACCTGGCCCGTTATGTGCACACATTTGCCAGTAGCAATTAAGTATTGTATAGTGTAGAAAAGACCATTTTCGTCCTTATTGGGAACTCATCACCTATTGTCCATAATTTTCCGCGTACAGGGCTCGAAACTGGACACGTCTGCTTCGGAATCTGTTGCTCTAGGTTCGAGCCCTGTCCGCGGCAAATTCTTGACAGTACTCGAAAAGTTCCCAATGCGGACGAAACTGGTCTACTGGATTAATTGCCTTTTCTACACTTTACAATTCTTAGTTTATACTGACATATGTAAGTAATTAATGGGTCAGGTGTTTATATCAAGACCGCAACATTGATTAAAGAAATTGCTATCACCGCCCGCGCAACCAATGTTTGTCTATGCATTTCATTTGTGTCACCATATTTACTTATGATTATAAAGGTGTCATCAGTGAACCTTATATTTAATTCAGTATTTTTTAATTATTGGTTTGAGCTCGGATGATTCCAGACAAAACATGTAGATGTATGATTTTATTTTATATAAAAAGTCAAAATTATCGCGAACACAGCTTCTTGACATTTCAATTTTTACTGGTCGAAGAATTGATTTCAGTTCTCTCACCAGTTTGTGCTGAGGAGTGTTGGTCATTGACATGACGGGTCCTGACGGCGTAAATCTGTTCGTTCAAACTAATTCGTCTATTTTCAGCATCCCGTACTTTTTAGCCGCGCGTGTGCCCAAGGGTCTTGCTTGTTTGGGACGACAAATGATGTTATGTATTTAAAAGGAATTCGTATAGACGGTTCTTTTATAAAATTGCCTTACATGAATTTTTAATCGCGCGCCATATTACATCATCGATAGTTTCCGATCTGTTTGTATTCACTTGGTATGGCGTGAATTTCAGTTGGCCATCACAAATACGGCTCAGTTGATTAACATAATCAGTCGTTTTCATAAGAAAAATATCTCATTCTTTGTCTGGCTTCATTAATTTGATTTCTTTGTTGTGTCGCAGTTCTTCCAATCATTCTGTGTGCACACCGTTTATGATATTACATGACTTGTGTCTTACTTCGAAATACTCATAGGCAGCACATAGTTCAGCTTTAAAAAGAACGCAAATTCATCCTCTTGTGAAACTCTTGATGTAACATCGTCATCTAGACCTGCTAGTGTGTCTTTTGTTCTTATTTCTGTCGTCTGGTGCTTATCTTTTAGTAATGTACAGAATTTTGGTCCAAAGGATTGGACATCTTCCTGTGTCTTTCTGAAATGTTCGAACTCGTATAGTTGAAAATGAACGCGTCACGATTCTCTGAAGATGTGTTCGAAAGTTTGCTCATTATTAAATTATTTTTCGTGTAGTTTCTTATTTCTCTGTCGACGAACATCATAACCAGCCGATTGAAAGCCTTCTGAAACACATTAAACTCGCCTGGATGATACGAGGTTCCGACGCCAAGATCTGGCTCTCCACATTGCCAAGTAGCAGGTTCCGCGTTTCTGTCGCATTCTTTGCTAATTGTACTACCATTTTCTTAGTTGCGCGTGTCGAAGCTGATCGGCATAGCTTGTGAGATCTTCGAGGAAATCGGTCATTCTCGATGCATCACAAATAATATATTTTGCTTTCACAGGCCTAGCCAAATCTGCATTCAAGTAAAATGCAATGATTCATCGCTTGACGTAGCAATGTCGTCCCACAGCACGTAAGGTCTTTTTTAAATGTTAGTTCAGCCATTTTTTACTCATTTTTTATTTGAATATGGCTTTAATTCATGAATGGAATTCTAAATTTATTATAAAGCAACTAGCAACCACTGATCATTCTCAATGCCCAAAACCTTCCCCAATATGTGCCATAAAGATGTTCTATTCACATTCAATGGCCAATAATTACGCAAGTCGATTACGTAGCAGTGGGTAGTCAGTTAGTAATTCTGCTAGTCTATGTCTACATGTTAAATCTGGAAAAATCAAGGCTACAAAACACTTGTTTAAAAAAACCGCCATACATATTTTTGGTATGTTTATGACACCTACGTAATCATAAATGAAGATGTCAAAGCAAATGATACGCTTAGAGATTTAAACAACATGGGACATCCCATTTAGTGCACTTGCGAATGCTAAAGCTACCAGTCTGGAGCACTATCTTTTCTTGACTTATTGCTATTGAGACAGGAAGATGGCAGTCTAAGCAGGAAAATATATCGAAAACAGTCATGGACTGGGCAATGCATCCATTACCAAAACGTTATGCAAATATTCATGAAAAAGAAGTTTACTACGCAGTTTATCATACAGAATAAAGAAAGTCTGTTCCGAGGCGATTCAATGCCAGTAACTGACCGTGCTCAAAACAACTATTAGAAAATGAGGTCCTCGTAACGTTTTTCGAAGCAAACGTGAAGCATGAACAACGACAAAAAACAGTGAGGACGTACTCAACCAAAAGGAAGTATATGTCAGTGCCTTTTACATGGGATGCACCATGTGACATATTTACTCGACGAATTAAAAATGCCATTAATTTTCATATACCTCAAACACAATTGATTTTCTTTTATATAACAAAACGCCTCTCAAACTTAAATTTAAATGAAAGGCTTTCTGTAATCGAACAGTCCAACATTATGTTTTATACAGATGTCATAGCTGCCCAGGGCGCTATTCAGGCCGGACTTGCCGATTAGTAAAGACGCGAATTCAAGAACATTTGTAATTACACATAGCTGGCATAGGAAAGAACATTTACGCACTAGTTGAAAACATTTTTTCGAAAAGTTGTCAGACTGTAGATCAGGCGGATTTCCAGGTTTTATTCAAATAAAAAGGAAAAAAACATTACACGCCGCAGAGGCTTTTGCATGAAGCCTCCTTGATCCTCAGATAAGCACACGAAAAAGGTTCGCGCATAATTTAAATATAAACTGGTGGGTTTATTGTGTGTCTGTGTTTTAGTGTTTGTACTTGCATGTACGATTTCCGCGTCCTAATGGCTGTTGTATAATTATGAGATTAATACATTGCTATCTCCATTGCCTTTTAAAACATTGAGTAAGACGAAACCACACGTGGAGAAAATTATCAATTGAGCAAAAAATGACTTCCCAATAAGGACGAAACCAGTCTACTGGATTATACTGACAAACCTACGTATTCATGGATCAGGTGTTTATATCAAGTTCGCAACCTTGATTATAGTAAATTTTATCACCGCCCGCGCCTCCAATGTTCGCTTAATTATATAAATGTTGATTTCAATACCACTTCCCCATATAGTGCGTGATGATTTCCCAATAAGGACGAAACAGGTCTATTGGATGAATTTTCTTTTCTACACTGTACAATTCTTAGTTTATACTGACAAATGTATGTACTTAATGGGTCATGTGTTTATATCAAGTTCGCAACCTTAATTATAGTAAATGTCGTTAGAGTTGTACGCATTTTCTTGCAAAGCGCCTTTATTCTGAAAATGGTAAGTCAGATGCGACTTCATATTTAAAAAGTGTTTTTTAATCATAATTTAAAGACTTCCTTTGACCCAAGTTTATTAAAAAATAGTCTAAAAGAATAGTATATATATATATATATATATATATATATATATATATATATATATATATATAGAGGTTATCAATATAAACTAAGCATATCATCAGGCAACCACTGAAACTCATCAAATAGACAAGTTTTGTCATTTTTAGAAACTTGTCAAGTAAATATATTACCGTTAGATACTGTTTTGAATAAATTGACTATATAAAGTAACAGGCATTACAGTCGAATTAAACTCTGGTGAATGGAAATGGCCGCTTTTATTTTTGATTTGCACACCTGCTTTATAGTAAATTTATACTTCCATACTTGACGATAACATCATAAACCCACTTATTAGCCGTTGATTTATTTATCATTTCAAATTATACATGTTTAAAGTGGCTAAACCAAAATGTATAAATGACGTTTGCATTATGGAGGACACACCTGGCAGACTAGAGAAGAGATATGCTCAGGGCAAAGAAGACGCACAGTTGTTTATGCGAGTTAATTTACAAAGAAACGATCAAAATAACACAAGAAAACTAACATTCAGCTGATACAATGAATCACTTTCACAGGGTATAAGATGTATCAGATCACGAGAAGCTCCCCTCCAATGAGTTACGACAAGCAATGCTTCTTCCTGCAATCTAACTCTCATAATTATGTTTTCTTGTCACCATTCTATCTCTTTTATAGTTAAATGGTTTCAATGATTCGTGTTCTCTATTTGAAGCATTATCTATTAATTTAATTTTTATTTATCGTAACTATATAAAACCTTAAAAAATCTATTAATGTTTGATAAACTATTTGCCGATTAAAAAGTCAAGAAAACTTGCGCTAGTTCTCAGAATAAACGGTAGCAAATCTTTAAAATAAAAGCTAAAAATATTTGTGTAATTTTTTATTAGGAGTTGCGCGGCGAATAACAAATTGTTGCAAATATATAGTGGGTAGATAGCTTAAATATAAAAGATTTGTTAATATAATTATTATATAGCTCCAATTATGACTACATATTCCGATGAATGAAATTATATTTCGGGCATAACGTAACAAGTATCTCTTCAGTTCAATTAGGATCAAGTGTTTGTGCTAAAGTCAATATTAACACGATAATAAAATCCTGTTGGTGGATGCTTACTGGTGCTTACATAATGATGAAGAAATTTGGGGTGGAAGAAGGGGAAATTCAATCTACTTGGCGTGTTCATATTTAAGTAATATTGGTTTAGACATAATATAGTCATTTTTTGTCCTAGATTCATAAAAGATCACTATGCCTGTAGCATATAATCCACTATTTAATTGTAGAAAAACAGAACAGTTTCCATAATTTTAAAGAATTCATTAATACTGGCGAAAACAAATATATATAAATTTAATCATCGCTAAACTACTCCTTAGTATTGATTTATAACTTGGTCGTTTTAATAATAAAGTAGTGTAAAATGAATTGTAAATGCAAGTATGTATTAGGTGTTGCGAACCTAGTAACAAATTAGTTCAGTTGTGACCAGAAGGATAAACCAAAGGCAGCATGAAAGGAAAGTATAATCTCATGCACATTCGTTTCGTGCTGGCGCTCATCGGTAGGAGCCGGTGTGCATAACACAACCACTATATATTTGGTCAAAGAATGTGGAATAATAGGACGGTACAATCTCCTAGACGAATGTGTAAACCTGCAATATTGAAGCTAACATCGTCTAAAGTCAACGACAATGCGACTTCAATGCTAACTCACACTATATAATATATATACCGAGTCTGTAAAGGATACTAACACTATGGCTATTGTGTTAGTAACCGATACCAACATTATTGTACCGAAAAGGTACATAATTTTCTCTAATGGTTGCCGTTCGGTCTTGTCAACCTGATGGATATCAATTTATGCTATAGTTCACCGAAACTGAGAATTACAATTTCTGAACACCTGTTACTCCAGTAAATCCATACACTCTGGCCTTGATCGATATCAGTTATCGCATTTCGCGGCAAGCATGACATCATTCAATTCAATATATTACTGTTAAATACTGTAAATGAATTGTAAATGTCTGAAAGCTTTCTCTAATCGATAACATTCTAGCAATTTTTATAGAATAGATCTAAAACATTTGCTAACTATTCTACAAAAATTCAAATTGACTAACCTTGTTTGAGTTTATTTTATGAATCTGAATATTTATTTTTCAGATCAGTTATTATTGATGTAAATTGTTGCCATCTTTAGGTAGAATTTGAACGTTTATATCGTGTTATTTTAGTAAGAATCATTCTTTTTATGGCCAAGTATCCTTCCAGTTTACCCTTTTCAAATGAACTTTGTTTCCTATATAATCAGTAAAAAGCTCCGTTGAAATAATTTAATTTCAATTTCAGGTTTGAATTTATTAGCCAAATTAGTCTTACTCTTTGTTTAACATGTTCGATGGTAAACCGTCTCTAGCAAGTTACTTTCCGTAACAAATGAGGATCTTATCTGTTTGTAATTGAACTTTACACTTTCACTGTCTTGTAAAAGTTATGGTTATTAATTTTCTTAGTTTTAACTTTTGATATAATTGAAGGCAAAACGGCAACTTGAAATTAAAGAATTTTCAATAAATCGATTTTTTGAGCTAGATCCTGCGCGAAAACGATAAATTGATTTTTTGTTAGTGTTTGAACTGGTGTTTAAACATTTAAGCTGCATTAGTTGAAAACAGTTTTTTATAAATAAACCTTTTGGATAAGCAACTCTTCGTATAATCCCAAGGTAACATGATTTTTTTGCATATGCAAATTCAATAGTCCACGTAAAGTTGAATGTATATCGTCAAGAAAAGTTGTGCAAAATTATAATTATTTTTCTATTATTCTAGGAAATTTGATTGATAGTAACTTTTTAAATGTAGAACCAGGCGGTGAAATCACAGACTTTACAATAGTCATGGTTACTCTTAAAGAATTATACTTTTTCTGCGTTTAACTCAAAGTATGAACCCATAGTAAAAGGCTTTTGCACACGTTGAACCAAAACAATCATTTAAAATAAGGCGTTTTCAATTAATATTTACAAGATTAAGCTTTTCTTATTTTTTATCGCCACTTACGGTAGTTTTGCAATGTTGTGTGACCTGTATATACAATGGAGTTTCGCTTATCGCAAACTCGGAAACTTGATTTACAGAATTAAGTACATCAATATTGCGATCTTTATTTAAACACCTGTCCCATTATGTACTTACATTTGTCAATAGAAACTAAGCATTGTATAGTGTATTAAAGGAAATTCATCCAGTAGACCGGTTTCGTCCTTATTGGGAACTCTACACATACTGTCCAGAATTTGACACGGACAAAGTTCCCATGAAGTGCGAAACCGGTCTATTGGATGAATTGCCTTTTCTACATTATACAATGCTTAGTTTCTACTGACAAATGTATTTACATGTATAACAAGACCGCAACCTTGTTTTAATTAGTCGTTATCACCGCCCGCAAAACCAATGTTCGTTTAATTAATTTAAAGAGAACAGATTTTAATATGCTAGTTCTTAATACATGACGACATGCTTTTTTTGCTTATTTTGCTTATCAGTGCGTTTAATAAAACCTAGGCGTGCTATTTTACTATCATAATGAGTTAACTTAAGTAATCTAGTTCCTTTGTAAACCATTCCAATGGATCTTTGAAAATATACAGTAGAATATTATTTTTTTAAATTTTACAGCTGATGTAACTCTGAATTGTGCTTTTAGAGTTAATTTTACTGTTTCTTTAGCCTAAATAATATATTGGTAGTATTGGCAAAATTCTTTTTTTTCTTCATTAGTTTAATTAAATAACACATTTGAAATGGATCAACGCATTCTCCCTGGGCTTTACATTTGTCTGTTGTCTTCGTTTTCTCTTCATAGAGTATCTCGCCAAGAAGTAAATCGATCTTCATTCGCAGACCAACTAAACCAATTGTTCAATCGAATAACGACAACATGTCGACTTCTGGCGCTGCTTGTGATGCGCAAAATGTGAAGCAGTCCTCAGGAGTGCCCGCAGTAAATCAACGGAGTAGAAATAAACTATCAGCGCGTCCTAGAAGAGCGGCTGCTGTGTCATCGTTAAACGCGAAAAGTTCCCTAATTACTACCTGTTCTGATACTGCTTGTTTAGCTAGCGAGACTGAAAATCGTTCAGAAAATTATCAAAATAGATCCAAACCTTGTTCGTCTGCTGCAGTTAACAAAACGAGTGCAAATTGTAAACTGAACGGTGAAGACGAAGGTGAAGCTAAGAATAATAAGGATAAGGATACTGGGACTAATCATGATGATGATGATGGTGGTGATGGTGGTGATGATGATGATGACGACAATACTAGTGAAAGCCTTGTTGTTCATAACAGTGAAGAAACCCAGCATTGCACTGTTCGACGAAAGAGCGATTGCAGGAATCGCGGCAGAACTTACTTCAGACGGCAGCCGAAGGTCGATGTTAAGTCTAATCAAGCTGAGCATGATTCTTTGTCAAACAACATTGATCAGTCACCAATCAAAGTGAGGGCTGTTTCGTCTTCACCTTCTGGTTTGAGGTAGGTATTATGGTTCATATATGTAAAGCAATTTAACTGGCACTTTCTCCAGCGTCAGTATTTCACAAACATTTTTAAAATGTCGATCCCATCTTCTTCTTTCATTTGTTATGAGTGCTAATGTTCTCCTGCGTTTTTCTGGACGCTTTTAATGCATTTTCAGAGTTTTTTATTAATTTAACAAACTCGGTGTCACTGCATAATATCAATTGTCAGCTGAACCGAATAGTTATTACATTTCATAATCGAACAGCTAATATTTCAAAGATACTGTGTTAAAGCCGAAAACATAATTTCGCGACGTCAGAAAATCTCATTAATTTAAACTTCGACTGCTAGCTGTACATAAATCCACGATATACTACTTTATTTTTCAAATGTTTTATCATTTTGCCATAGTGAGTTACTAAACATCAAATCTCGTCCAGTACTGCATCAGTTCGAGTCTGTGTGTAATGCTTTGCTTAGTCTTGCTTTGCAGTAGGCGGATTAATCAACAGTAGATCTCATGATTGAAACCGGCTGATGTTCCTTGATTCGACTGATATTTTTGTTCAACTAGGAGGAGAGCCGAGTCTAACAATTAAATTCAACTTAAAAATAAATATGATTTACAGTATTTGTGTTGAGAAGTGCAAATGTAAACATTCTGTCATTCTTGTAAGTCAGTTGATTTACAAGACACATTAATACACATGAAGAAAAGTATTCGCCTGATAAATACGCTCAACCAATGATTAATTAATTGTATTTCGCATATACTTGTGAGAAATTTGCATAAATGTAAATTTGTGATCGCATAGAAATTTTGGTACCCAATTTTTCAGTCAAGTACAGTGTATGCGAAGCAACTAGGAGTTAGAGCTGCATCTATGAATTTTGATACCTGATATATGCCTGGTGGTTTGATCCTAGTCAGTCGATTTGACGTTGTACTCTGATGATGACCAAAGACGTTCGGAACATGTCAATACGCGTACACGAGGCCAGTTTAGCTTTATTGTGTGTCTGATTAAATAAAATCTGCTCGGTGTTTATCCCAATTTCGTAAACTTGATTTAAAGAATATTTTTATTCTGTTGGCATAAATATTAAGATGACTCAGTATCTGTAATTTAATTAACACCTTTTGTGTGTACGTATGTATGAAAATGTTGTTCAATTCACAGAGTTTGGTTCAATAGATACCATGTTTTTCCGCTAAATAGCGTGAAAATTATACCTTGAGATTTTATCCAATCCGCCAGTTTTCTGCTGTGCTTTATCGACTTGAGGAAATTAAATCGTGTCAATAAGTGTAACTAATAGTATTGTTTATTCGTGTTTACGTAACTACAAAACATTTATGTACGTCTTTTTACTTCAAGTTGGCATGTTTAATTCAATTAAAGGCTTCCTGATTTAACAGAAATATAAATGCCCCGTCTGAAGGTGCAGCCAGTGTCTGGAGTTCATACAATGGGTGTTTTGTGCAATATTGGTAGAAATAGCATTAATTTTTTTGTGAAATCCACTTTTCTTCCAAAACTTTAATGAAGGGAAATTTTATACCATTTTAAGGGAAGCAAAATTTTTTGCCTTAACTTACGGATGTTAAACATATTCTTTGTGGGTTAGGAGAAACGTTTTGGAAGACCCTCTATCCATTGCGCCTGTATCACTAATTCAGACCCACTTTAGAGCATTTCAAGCTTAAACAATAGATATATCTTCATAATCGTACATTGTGTGTGTGTGTGTGTGTGTTTCAGGTAATCGGCTGGCCAAGTTAAATAAGCGAAAATAAACTCCAATTAAGGCGGTCACGTTAGTGGCTACGAATAGTAGAAATGTGAGTCCTTTGAGCAACGGTGTGTTCCTTCAGTGCTATCAGTCGGCTAATTGTCTTGTGTACAGCAGTTGAACACATTAAATACACGTTGTTGCTGTCATTATTTGCACAGCATGGCAGCATGCGCGCAGGCAATGCCCTTGTGCCTGTAGTTATCGCCTCTTTAATTGAACCAACTTTTAACTCTAAAGGTGTTCCTCGTGAAACAGATAGGTTAGTATGCTTTACGTGTGCTCAAACAATCAAATACATATAAACTTATGACCGCGTAGAAATGGCGTGGCCGGTGGATGCATCAATTGGGACGGCGGTCTTGCTGGTGGCTTAAAGACTTGTAAAAACATTTCGGCTTAACACCGGCAAACCCTTGCCAGTGGCACCGAAATCGCCAGCATAGTGCCATAGCTAGGACAATGACATAGCCAATCTGATACACTTGTTAATCCTGTCGAATGCTCGCATCTTAGATAATAAATGCAGGATCTCTAGAGAAGGCTAAATTGGAGGTCAATTGCAATGTGGCCTCCTTGCTGATATCAAAAAATCCGACGGCAACCCTTATTTTTTGGAGCAGTTTGTCATTTTAAGCAAGAAAGTGAATAATCTTACATAAAAGGTATAAATCTCATATTTTGTAGTGTAGCTCTGTTATTTTGTGAAAATCCAATCATACCGTACTGAGCTCTTTTACTATTTATTTCAATCAGCTTCTCCATTTTTATTTAGTTTCTTGTTTTATGTAGTTATGAAGAGCCTTAAAATGTAGATACTCTTTCGGAAAGAAAACCAGCATTTCAATGTAGCGTCTCGTTGGGTGATTCCCTGTTATTGCCTACCAACAAAAAAATTAACAGACCAATAATATATAAGCACTTTAAGGAAATACAGTGAACAAATAATTTATTACATGATTAGATAAACCTCAACCACATCATGAGGAATTTCGTCAAATAGATTGCGACATTGACAAATTGGCGTCGAAAACGCCCAGTGGAACTCCGTCACATATCCAGATAGTACCTCTACAGGAGTGGATACATCCGTCGTTGTTATACGTAAAGTAGTTAATTTTCAAAAATACTCATTATTTATTAAAAACAACCATCGGAAATCTTTATGCTGAAGAACAGTTTCTTTTTAAAAAAAATAACACTCAATTGATTGTTTATTTATAGGAAAATTTGTTACCAACCTCTGCTTATATTCCAGCAAAGATTTTAGGGTTGGTCTGGGCGATAACAGGGCAGTACTCCCTGTCAATAACATCAATTCTCTTACTGACCGCCTTCCCTTTCTTAACTTAACTTCTTGAGATGACAGAAACATATGCACGTTAAAAAGGAGTCAAATATGAGAAACATTTGAGTTGTCTCCGCGCGCCAACCTGTCCTATTTGTATTAATTTGCACAATTTTGATACCGTAGCAACAGAAGACAGCATCAGGTCGTCCGTAGTAATATTTGAAAATATAGTCAATTCGTGGGCAAGGCAATGTATATGAAATAATGTCTGATTTTAACTTCTCTTATTTCCAAAACAATTTTTAAAAAGATATCGCACAGTTTTTTGCCATTTAATTATATCCTTGTGTGCATTAAAACTTTTCTGCCTACCTGTGTTGTCGTTTGTGTACGCTTGTCTCTCTATGCGTAATTCTGTTATAGACGGATAAAAGTGCACATCAAACTTAAAGCTCAAGCGGACAGGTAGGTATTACACTTTCTACAGCACTGTTTTTACTTTCGATTCCAATCTGCTTTGCTTCATAATTGCTGAACATGTATATCCGATCGCTTTTTTCGCTTGATGTTATTAATTCTAAAATAGGCAGATACTGGTGTGAATGCGACGCTTTGCAAACACAAGTTAAACCACATCAAACAAGTAGTGGTAAATGCTAAATTTTAATGCGATCCCACCAATAAATGTTAAATTGCATGCATCTTGATCGTACAGTCTTGGTTGCTATGATCTAACAAATATGTTAATGTGGAAGGCGTGTTAAATCTATGGAAAATTGCTTTTCTATTAAACCAAGGGAATTATGATTCCATCGTCGCATGATTCATCCATTTTCAAATATAACTTGATCAAACAAATTGCCTTTGATCGCAATGCCAGACTTCATCGATTGGATAACCAGTGTGCGTGAAAGCATGTGCAGTGCGATTACACCTTTTTTTGTCGTGCTAACTTTGGCATATTTGGCTGGTTGAGCATGAGCCAACCTGCGACTGGGTTCGCCATACCTAACACATTGTTGCAATTTTATTTTCTCCTGACTGCTCAGTGTATTTGCGAGTTTATATATCTGTTTAGGTCGATTATTTATTTAATGATTAACGTACTAATATTTTTGTTTCAAATTGTAAAGGTGCATTTCCCCTTGTTCCTATAATGCTATTTTAAAATTCGTTTCCTAGTGATACGAGCTAGGATGGTTAAAAACTGGATCACGTCATTATGTACATTCTCCAGTTAAGCTATTTTGATTGTTGGCATATTTTGAAAGGTCAGCCACGCTCTACCTCATGAGGATATCCCCGAAGTAATGAAATAAATTCCAACGCTTAACAGAAAATCTCTCCAGACATTTCTTTTCGGTATAATTTAATGTAGGCATGTCTTTAAGTTCAATATAGAATGGATTCTCATAAATTAATTCGTCAGAATTAATAAGCGTAATGAGCATTTGCGTGCCATTTAGTTATGAAAATCTACTTTCTCTCGAGATATTTGTCGCTTCCAATAAAAAGCATATTGCACAGTCTAAATTTTGATTGACTGAATGTCAAGCCTAGCTACCATTTCTCTACCATTTAGCTTCACTTTACGCGTTTGATTAATAAAATATTTTGAGCTTTCTACTGTATAATTCAACTACCAAATGTGTACTTGATTTAGATTTCAAATGAATTTAGACTGTTTAAGCAGGAAAATGTTCTACAGATTCGTGATAATTAGCAACGTTTCTCTTGCGTGTGCGTCTTCACCAAGCCGTACGTCAAAGGGCTAACACAACTCTCTCTCTCTCTCTCTCTCTCTCTCTCTGTATCATGGAGTTTCCTTAGTTACGTTCTAGTTCATTCTCCAGAATCAGCGTATATACGAATTTTGTCAATCAACCAATACGCGTATCTGTTTGGAATCGAGTTACCAACATGTAGGCTTTCTTATAATTTAATTATACAATCGTTTTATTGACATAATCTATCTGTTGCACAATCGCACCACTTTAATCCGCCATAAAGCATACATATTTCTGATTAATTAACATTTCTTTTCATATTAATGCTTGATATGTTACGAGCTGATTCTAATATAATATTGGCTCTTGTGTCTCAAATCGTTTTATTATCAGGTATACAATTTCTTAACCTAGACAGCTCCGTTATTATTTATCGATTGAACATAATTTAGCAATAAATAGTGCGTATCAAAGACCCATAGCCGTCAGTTCCGACAATACTTCGTCACAGTGAAGTTATTTTTCCACTTCATACGTATTAACAGTTGGAACATTTTAACGCAGATTGTGTAATATCGCCTTAGTGATATTTGTGAACACTTCCTTTGTTTACGATATGTTAGTTGTAGTTTTTCGTGGCCATACCTGAAGAGGCCGGCCAGAGATTAGAAAATGTAAGATTGAATGATCACAGGCTTTATAGAGTGTATCTTAAACATTTTTGCAAAAGTAAAAGTAGGAAAATCGGCAAGCACGTAAGATAATTTAAGTGAATGAAAATAACAAACTTTGAAGCATGTATTTCTCACGAGTTAGATCATCTCTTCGGAAACAGGCATAGAATTAAATTTTTATCTGTAAACAAGATGTCTAGAGGGCTTCCCAATATATGCAAATTTACATTTTTCATTTAATCTAGTTGTGCCTTACACTTGATGCAATCTACAGACATTAGATTATTTCATTGAGTTCTTTGTCTGAATTAGGCCTTGAATAAATACTTTATTGTGATTATGTAGTAGGTATTGCGTAACTAGGAACAAATTATTTTAACTAGTAACATGATTATATACAAAGATGAGCACCAAAAACAGTTTAATCAAATGTAAGCATACATTTCGCGTTTAATGGCTACTCGTCATTACGAGCCAGAACTACGTCCCAAATCCACCGTCTAGTTGTTAAAAAAGTGAAACAGCTCGACGGTGCAATCTACTATATGAATGTGTAATCGAGCAGTAGTCTTGGCGATTTCATATGAAGTCTTTGGCCATTGAATTTCAAATCCAGCTCATTCTATATGAAATGTGCCATACCTGGAAAGAATATGAACACAATGGTTTTGGAAATTGGATAAGTTTCATCAAAATTGAGATAAACAACCATTATATTCACCTGATACTCCATTGGAGCCTTAAACTCTCGTCTTTATCGCCAAAAGTTATCCTATTTCGTGGTAATCATAACATCATTCAATAAAATTTATCATGTTTATATACTTTTCATTGCGTAGAACTTAGATTTATGCAACTATCTATCGAATATTCGTACCTAGTAATAAATGAGTTCGAAAAGGACCAGAAGGATATGCCAAGGTCAACATGAACAAAAGGTATAATTTAATGCAAACTTGTGTTTGGGGTGTAGTGCTGGCTTCTAATACTGAATCCCGAATAAGCAAATATTTCCCAGTTCGAATCCCATCGGCGGAAAATTCAGGTATGTTCTTGAAACGTTCAAATTAGGATAAAATAGGTCTACTGGATGTATATATAGCCTTTGCTGACTGATGCAATTTTTAGTTTATATCGAGAAAATACATACAGATTCAATATCCTACGATTCGACTTCGAATCATATAACTTCCCCAAGTGACACGGTGTCTGTTGTATAAAGACTGACTGGGGTGGCTATTTAGAAATTGAAGTCTTAGGAGATTCGAAATGTGTTCCGCCTGACGTAAAGTCTAGCCAGCAGAATGTCTTGGTATTTGACTTCAAATTGCGGGGATTACGTGGCACTCGCCTTGTAGTTGATAGAGCTGTAGGTGCCAAATTTGCCCGGTTGCGAGTCCCCTTCTAGGAAAATCTTGGATAGTAATTGGAGAGTGCCCAACAAGGACGATACTCGTCTATTCGATTAATTTTACTTGCCATCTAATGCATATATATATATATATATATATATATATATATATATATTATCTTGTGTGACCTTATCAAAAATGAGTTTTTTGATTTCCCTATTGTCACCAATGACATCAAAGACCTCATATTAGCATGTACGAAAAACGTACAATTTACATTTGAAGGGATATATATATATATATGTATAATTTGCGATTATTCACTTATCAGACTATTATTTCTTTGATTTAACCCATCACTTAAGCACGGTGCATTTTTAAAGTACATTTTAAAGATATCTAATAGGAAAAATCTTGATTTATTCTAATTTCTAACTTTAATTTATACTGAAATTATATTTTGTAATTTTAAAATATCATACTTTTATCGTGATATTGCTATGTTTAACACGGCTTGTTTTTCAGAATCGAGATTAACACGCACGTAAGGCTCATTTTGCTCGTTAACGTTTCGTAAAAACGTCCATATAATTTTTTTTTGTTTGAATCACATTATCGTCCGCTTTGGTGATATTTTTCGGTCCATCATGAATGGCATAATTTCTACCTGGTCTATTTCATCATTATCTCTTATTAAAAACAATTACTTAGCATCAAAATTGATATACCATACAAATATTCATTGTCAACAAGTCTTGCCTTATTTTCGCCATAATAATAATTATTGGTGCTAAAAAATGTCTTTGGCATCAAATACCAAAACAGCCCATGATAGAACGTCTATTCAAACATGATTGCAGGACAACTATTGGTGTAAGCACAATGTCTGGCAAAAATAAAACGGGCGGGTGGAAAACGGTAATTTTCTGTGGAGTGTGGTACGTTTAAAATATAGTGACACGAAAATCAAATTATTGAAATGACTAAAACGATGACCGAAAGGAAGTGGGTAGTAAACGAAATATGTTTATTTTTTAAATTTTATATACGAGATCATTCGTTTTGCATGTAACGGAAGGTAACTTTATGTCCGAGTTCGCAGTTGGACGGACCAGCAAATCTGGTAAATATTAAAAGCAGTTATGTTCATTTTCTGATGAGAAACCGTTTAGGATTACAGTCTGTATTGTTCTGTAGATATGAAGAACAAAATGATTTTCGGGTGCACTCTTAAAAACTCTATGGGTAATGGAATAGATAAGATCAGGAGCTGAATAAAACTCAAAACCAGCTTAAGAAATTAGGCTGACCTCATTGCACAAGCCAGATATTTGATTGGAATAAATCAACACTAGGCTACTCCTAGTGACTTGACTATAGATTGACTGAGCAAAAGTAGAAAGGAATAAGACAAAAGTTGATAATTATCACGAGTTGTCGTGGGTTGTTGCAACGATCCGTTTGATCCCTATTTCCAATTAAGCATCGAGTTCGTCTTCGTGGTGGCTGGTTCCTGATTCGTTCCACATTTGCTTAAATCTGCTATTGTGAACATTTTGACTGTATGTGCGATTAGAATCCTGATAATGTAACGGAAAAAGCTGTTCCGAAAAGTCGCCAATCAACGAAAATTAGATCGTGCCTCATCTACAATGCTTAGTGCGAATGGTGTTGAAGCTTTCGGAGGAAAGGTGCGAATCAGCACCCAGCCACAACGAAGAAGAACCCGCTGCGTACTTGAAAATGAGGATCAATCGAATCATTGCGAAATTGATAGTGTAAAGCGACAACACACGACCACAACTCGTGAAAATTATCAATGTGACGCCCGCACTGTGCAATCTTTCAAGAAATATAGGACAAAAGTGTTTTCTGGTGAAAAGTTATTATTCTGGTGTGTCTAGAAAACCTAAGTGCAGGTAACCGTACTGTTACCAGTCTAACTCTATAGTTAACTCCTTAGGGTAGACGCGTTTCACCATTTTTTGAGAGCAAAGATGCTAATAGGGTAAAAGGTCCTTTGAACTCGCTGGCATAATGCACTTCGGGTAAAACGAAAGTTTAAAATGGTCAATTTACGTTTAATCAAATGAATTTTACTTTCTTTATCTTTCTTACTATTTTCCTAATAATAAAATATGCTTAAAAGTGGCGCATTTTGAGATGCTTCACTAAATATTTACATTAGAATACTGCATCAGATTGAATTTAGGAAATTGAAAAAAAAATTAAGTTTTCAGCAACCAGGCGATCCTGATTTATTTTACCTTGCATCGATGGAAACTGCTGCCTTCATTGAAAACTGATATCCTTTTCTGCAAGATCGGACCACATGCAATTCTATTACTTTATAGTTGTTATACATCGGACAAGTTTTATATTGTTTTCGTTACAGCGATATTTAACTTAAATCTTCGTGCTTTATTCTCGGGGTTAACGAAACAGCTCCTACCACGACTAGAACTTTTCAGGAATCAGCCGGTCTGCAATCCTACAATAATAGTTGTTTGATTGATGGCATTCAGTCTGGTTTAAGCATAATAACTTCCTTGCATTGAAGCTTAAGTTTTGTTGAACATCATTCCTATCAATGACTGAAACTTGCATCTTTACAAAATTCAAAAGGATGGTTAGTCTGACATAATTAGTAAAAGATGATGGGATATGCTTTTCAGAACAATTATATTCTAGTCGCCTGCCTTGAACCACGAGCAATGCTTTTGGCGGTTTTGCACATTATAATTAAATGATTCAATGAAATCCAATGGAGAGGATGACTCGGTAGAAAAAAGCTCACGCTTCGTTTAAAGCAGCATAGACGATAGTGCTTTCTGTGTTTCGGATTCTGCATGTCTTGCAGCATATAATGGTGTTGTTCATCGTAATTGAAGAAAATTGCCTAGTCATTAGTTGGCACGTGGAAATCGCAATAAATGGCAGAGAAGAGTTTTTCCTGTCAAAAAATTTCATGAGGTAACTCACTTTTAAATTTTCAAGTTTTATGTGTAATTCAACCGAAATTGAATTTACAATTAAACAATAATTGATTTTAAGGGTGGTGGCAACAACTCTTTAAATCAAGTTTGCGAGCTTGAAGTAAACACCAATTCCATTGTATTTAACCAGCCGTCGAACAACATAACAAAACTACCGGTAGTTTTGTTACGTTGTTCGACGACTGGTTAAATACAATGAAATTGACTTTATCGGACTATTGGAAGCTTTGGTAATATATGTTGTACCCTTGAACAGAGTACAGACAATATTTCCCGCAGATTGACGCTATTACTCTTGCTGGTGCTTAATAAGATCCCTTCATGATTTGTTCTTACAATGATTTTAGACAAACAGCATGTATCTCGTCGACAGTACCATATGGTTGGGTGCGATAATTTCAGCAAATAAACAAATACATATATGCATAAAGACATACATATATGCACACATAAACACATATATACATACATACATACATACATGCATACATACATACATACATACATACATACATACATACATACATACATACATACAACATACATACATACATACATACATACATACATACATACATACATACATACATACATACATACATACATACATACATACATACATACATACATACATACATACATACATACATACATACATACATACATACATACATACATACATACATACATACATACATACATACATACATACATACATACATACATACATACATACATACATACATACATACATACATACATACATACATACATACATACATACATACATACGTACGTACGTACATGCACATGTACACGGATGCATGTATACATACATAAATATATGCATATGTAAGTACAGACATACAAACATACATACATACATGCATACATAAATGCATACATGCACACATACAGACATATAATAAAAATACTGATGTTCATGTGGAATATACATTTTACACGTAACCCATTTATTATAGTGCACAGATTGAAAATGCCTTTGATTGTAATTACTTTCTAGACAATGAACCTTACAATAAAGTACCTCATTCATTTTTATATAATAAATTGAACGTAGGTGAAACATGCTCCATAGTGGTTGATCGCTCGACATGGCAATGTCATCCATTTTATGGGATATCATCGGAATTCATTATAAACAAATCTGGCTTTGCCTTCATTGAATAACGAACTCCCGCCTTCCTCCTTATCACTTTTCCTTTATTTTTTCTTTTGTGGTGTGGTTTAATTATCCTCTTTACTAAACTATGTCCAGTATTCAAATGTATTGTTGCTTCCTACATGTTGTCGTGCATTTTACTGAAGCTAATATTATTTCTTAACTGTGAAATATTTTCTAATTTGTCACTGGTTTATTTTATATTTTTGTATTTTTCTTTAACTGTTTAGAGAATCTAGTCTGAACGATTTTTGAATCATAACAGTTCCATGTCATTTAAAAACAAATTATCGACATTTCCTAGACAATTTTTTTCATTTCAGCGAGTAGCATTCGTGGGTGGCAGATAGGCACTTGTAGGTCTGGAATTATTTCAATCTTCTCCATTTTTAGGTGCACGATGTGTATGTCTCTGTCATTGATGGGTTCTGGCTGATCCAGTCACTCTGAAAGCTTCAACACGTGAACTATCCTCTGAAAATGTTGGAGTTTCAATTTTTTCTGACTGACTCACGACATTGTGGTATTTCTATTCCAACATTATTATTTGCAGACAATAATCCATTCTCATAATGTATAATTAGACGATCACTGGTTGCGCGGCTGGTTATAGGAATTATTTTAAAACAAGGTTTTGATCTTGATCTAAACAACAATCCCATTATATACATACATTTATCAGTATAAACTAAGCATTGTATAATAAAAACGGCAATTCTTCAATTAGACCGGTTTCGTCCCTATTGGGAACTCTGCGCGTATTGTGCACGGGTTCGAGCCCTGTCCTTCTGGACAGTACGTGAAGAGGTCCCAGTAACGAAGAATCCAGTCTACCTAAAATCATTGGTTAGTATAAAGCTGAAAATTGTGTAGCGTGAGGCAGAGTGGTTCAATGACCATAGCAACAGATTCCGAAGCAGGTGTGCCCAGGTTCGAGCTCTGTCCGCGGCAATTTCTGGACATTGTATGAAGAGTTCCTAATAAGGAAAAAACTGGTCTACTGAATGAATTACTTTTTCTATATTATACAATTCTTAGTTTATATTGACAAATATATATATATATATATATATATATATATATATATATATATATATATATATAATTGGATTGGTGTTTTTATCTAGATCGCAACGTTGATTTAAAATAAATATCAGGTTCTACATTACTAATCACCCTTTCGCACAAGTGTATGAATATGCATAAATCAGTATATATATATATATATATATATATATATATATATATATATTATTATTAATAATTTAACAGTATTCTTATAATTAGGAAAACACAAATAACAAAGTGGATAAAGGCCATTTATTTCGTGAATACTAATCATCTCTTATACAATCATACATATTATACATTTTGGGTTTTCAATTGATTATGCTAGTGGTAACAAATCTGACTCGTTTTTTCTTCTGTTTCTTGTTTTGGCTAGTTGGTGAGTGTGTATGTGTTTGTGTTTGTGTGTATGCGTGTTTGCATGTAAAGGTCATTCTCGCAGTATTGCAAAGTGATGTCTGATAATTTGTCATTATTGTTTTGATAGCTTGAGAATTAACCATTTGTGCGCATTGTTCGCTGTTACATATACAAGTGCTATTTTTCCCACACAAACACAAATGCATACACACTCACCAACTAGTCAAAACAAGAAACAGCAGTAAAAACGAGTCAGATTTGTTACCACTAGAATAATCAAATGAAAACCCAAAATGTATAAATATGTATGATTGTATAAGAGATGATTAGTATTCACGAAATAAATGGCCTTAATCGACTTTGTTATTTGTGTTTTCCTATTTATAAGAATACTGTGGTAAATTAAAAAGGAATGGACATCATAAATATATATATATATGGTAGAGGCAACCGCAGCCGTTTAAGTTCAATTACAGTAATGCTTAACGCCATGTTTCCGTAAATTAATCCTGTGTGCAATAAGTTTTAGAGAAAGGGGGAAGAGAGAAGACCGTCTTAATGTTTGAGTAATTAGAATTAAAACTAAAAACGAGAAAGAGTCAAAATCGCTGGTTGGCATGACTTATGTCCGTAGTATTGTATAACAAAATGTTGTTTGAGACCCCGTTATTCTTATATTAATGTTTCTGCGGTAAATGTTGCTGGATTCTGTTGATAAATTTTTATGCTACTGTACATACATGTCACTTTGTAGACTATGAACAAATTCGAGAGAATTGGTAATTCATCCAACCTCATGTTACGCTGTGTGCTGAATGTGATGCTAACTTTTGAACTAGGTTACTTCTCCTTATTGAATCGGTTTAACCGTCGTGAAATTATTTTATTCAGTAGCATGTACATTGGACAGAAATTACACAACAATATGAGCGATCAACACTGCAATTCGCACACAATATGCTGTGACTAAGGTGGAACAATTAAATTCAAACACAAGGCGTTATCAAAGACAAGATACAGGAAAAATCATTCTTACGCGTAAAAAACAACAAAACGAACACTTAATCAATCATTGATTCATCGGGTGTTGGTATAAAATCTTTAAATCAAATTTAAGAGCTTGAAGTAAACCACAATCCCATTGTATTTAACCAGTCGTCCAACAACATTTATTATATAACAGTTTAATACTGCTTGCTGCGAATAGCTAATATATATGCAAATATGTATAAGGTGTTGCGAACCTAGTAAAAAATTAGTTTAGTTGTGACCAGAAGGATAAACCAAAGACAGCATGAACGGAAAGTATAATCGCATGCACATTCGTTTCGTGCTTACTGGCGACTCTGTAGGAGCCGGTATTACGCCCTTTAACCACTATATATTTGGTAGAAGAATGTGGAATAATAGGACGGTACAATCTCCTAGACGAATGTAAACCTGCAATAGTGAATTTTAACATCATATAGTCTACGATAATGCGACTCCAACTTAACTCCCACTATATAATATGTATATACCGAGTCTGTAAAGGATACTAACACTATGGCTATCATGTTAGTGACCGATACCAACTATTGTACCAAAAGGTACTATGGTACTAACACTATGGTTTAAATGATGTTAGCTTCACTATTGCATGTTTACACATTCGCCTAGGAGATTGTACCGTCCCATAATCCCATATTCTCACCAAAATAGTAGTGGTTAATGGCTAATACCGGCTCCTACTGATGAGTCGCCAGTAAGCACGAAATGAATGTACCAGCATTATACCTTCCGAACATGCTTTTGGTTTATCCCTCTGGTCACAACTGGACTAATTTGCTACTAGGTTCGCAAAACCTAATGCGTACTAACATTTATTATAATCAAGGTTGCGATCTTGGTATAAGAACCTGACCCACTAATTACTTACATATGTCAGTATAAACTAAGAATTGTATAGTGTAGAAAAGGCAATTCATTCAGTAGACCGCTCTCGTCATTATTGGGAATTCGTCATGTACTGGCTAAAATTTGCCGCGGACAGGGCTCGAACAAGGACACGCCGGCTTCAGAATCTGGTGCTCTAACCACTGAGCCACCCTGCTGCACACTACACACAACATTCAGTCATATACTAACCGTGTTACATTAGTTAGTATATGACTGAAAATTGTGTGTAGTGTGCGGTAGGGTGGTTTAGTTCTTAGAGCTCCAGATTCTAAAACAGACGTGCCGAGGTTCGAGCCCTGTCTGCTACCCTGGAATATGTCGTCTAGGAAATAAACAATTCATAGTATACTTCTCACGTGGAAAAATAAAGATAAATATTTACAGATAGAAGAACCCTTTCTTTTACATTTTTTCTCAAGTGTTCACAAATGAAAATATATGGAAAATGAAAAGCAAAACGATCAGAAAATTGAAAAAAGGAGATGGTGTGAATCAGAGACATGATCAACCATTTATGCATAGGAATTGTGCAGTTGAGAGCTCCACTTTAGCTTTTAAATATATATATATATATATATATATATATATATATATATATATATATATATATATATATATACCCAGTTATGGTTGAGTCTTGTAAGTGGTTTCCGCGTGCTCATACTATAAATGAAGAATGAGCGACCTATTGTTCTATTACAGCCGACGTATAACTATAACTATAATGCGACAGTGTGATGACACATTTAAAATACTGATGTACTGCTTTTTACGATGACAATAATGATAATTGTTATGATGATTATTATCATGTTAATGATGACGGTGTTCATGATAATAATTAGGTTGATGGTGATGATGATGATCATATTGATGATAATAATGATGGTGACGATGAGAATGATGATGTTGATCTATATATGTCTACTTTTTTTATTTTTAATTCTATCGGTCTACTTATGCACACATGCTTATATGTCTGTTTCTACCTATTTGCCTAACACAGAATACTGATATTACTCTATCTTTCCTTTTTTCTCCATCCATTTTTCTACTGATCATTATGGCCATCTGTAATTTTATTTTTGATTTTTTTCAAATTCTTCATTTAGACATGTTCATGTATCTATTGTCAACTTTATATATTCCCAATAATCGATTTTTAAATGGCTGACTTATCTTTTCCTAGTTATATTTGCCTTTATTTTAGTTATACGATATGTTTGTTCGTTCTTCACCTGAATCTTTCTTTATTTGAAACTAACAATTAATTACTTCAATATTGCTTATTGTTAAGCATGAACGAAAGTGGAGCACTTATTCTGCCGTTGGAAACGTTGCAAGCATCGCCGGTTTCAGTCCTAACAACTGATGAAAATGGAAATCTCCTGCGGGCCACAGTCCGTCTTTACACTAAGAGTATGGAGAATCTGTCGCAAAGTCCAGAGGATAGCCACGGTCGCAGGCAATCAGACGACGATGATTTCAATGACGCAGATGAAGATAGTCAAGCACCAATTCGAGTCAGAGCGAAAGCCTTTTCCACGCTAAGGAACGAAATAGACCATCAATTACCAAATTTGTCAACATTGCCCGAAATAAAGCATGTGGACCAATTAAAGCAGATATCAGCAAAAGCACCTAAATTGAGTAAATCTAAATTATGTAACAAAAATGAGACTATTGGAGGTGTTGATAATACGGATGGCCCGAGTAAATGCATTTATAATGAAATCAATGTTAATCAGAAGACTAAAGAGGCGGAGAATAAGGGGGAGATCTTCTCGAATGTTTTAAGCAAACCACGAAAACCTTCACGCATTAGAGAAAGCAGTAACAGCAGTTTAGGATCAACTGTAAGTACTGGAAGCAACAAGTCGTATATCTTGGAAGCGAGAACGCCCCATGATAAGGTGTTGTGCGCTCCCACTAACAACGATAATACTGCCAACAATAATAATAATAGTTATACGTTTGAAATTGTTAAACATCACGAAGAAAGAACTAAGAGCGATGGTACTTCCAAAAAGGGACAAAATACTGTTAAATTTGTTCTTCCGAAACGGGAACTTTCCCCATTGACTTCTACGTCAACTGCAGACGATAAATGCATTCCGTATCTCAAAGATCGTTATGCATCCATAAGTAACAGAATTCCTGATAGTCAAAGTAGGCCAGGTAACAAAATATTAAAATTTAGCAAATCCTTTGAGCAAGTCCCCTTGGATGAATTTAGCTCTACTAGTGAGATGGCAACGACTTCAATGAACGAATCGGAACTGCCAACAAAAGATTATGAATTTGACACTGAAGAGTCACGGCACAGTATTGTAGAGAGCAGTGATTGTGAATAGACAGGAACTAACAGAATATGTTACAAAAGATTAAGCAAAACAAGACTAAATGCATAATTCGCTTTGTAATCAAACAAGAATATATAAAACAAACACCAGTTATAACAGGTACACAGATGAATAAAGAAATAACTAAATTGATGGGGGAAATGTAAAAAGAATAAAAAGATGAAATAATTGATAGAATTGTTGCCCAATGTTGAAGATTTGTTAACTCTTTTCTCATTTTTGGTCTTCCTTGAATAGAATCTCGTCGGTACTTCAACTTCCGACCATATTACACGACATTGAATCAAAAACAAGATCTGCACTTTTTCATAAATTTCTCATATAGAATTTCAAGGAGTTACAATTTGAAAATCCGTCACTCTTCAACATGTAGCACATTTACTATAGCCAAAATTCAACAGTCAATTCGGAAATTGGCATAGAGTAGCATTTACTGTGCAAGTCAATGAGCCGACTATCTGTGGTAATTGACCGTTACTTGTGCGTTTCCTGACCTTTGTCATTCGCTCACACTATTGCCCATTCCATATCAAACCAAGTTTTTTTCCATTAATACAGTTACTAAGATTATATGCGCGGTAAAATTTAAAACATGCTGTAGTAGACAAAGCATTCATGCCTCATCAAATATTTGGTTCTGATAATTCAAAAAATCTCTGTAGTTGCTGAACCTTCGACATTGCTCATAGTCAATTCTATTGATGGCTCTGCACTGATGATTGAGAAATGTTCAACCTTCGAATAATGACAGTTGTATTTGTTCATTCTTCGAAGCTTCTTGTGTTTTTAGCCGACGTCGGATGAAGTGCTTATTGAATAATATTTATAAAAAGATATTCCAAAAAGCTGCTAAATGTAGCGATTACTTGCTATAATATTGGTAATAATGCTCAAAATATTTATAAGTTTATAGTGTTGTTTGTGGACTAATAAAAAAGCCAAATTATGATTTAATTACACGAACAAAAGTGAAACGTAACATATCGTCAAATTTTCTATCTAAGGCTCAAGTTGAGAATAGATTTAAGCGATATCAGACAGAAAATCGGTAGTTTAAACATAACGATTATGATACTCTAATGAAATCTGTAGAAAATCGAGCAAAATATGCGTTTCAGTCAGAATTTACTTAGATATGTTTAAAAATGGATAAACGCATACATTCATACATACATACATACATACATACCTACATACATACATACATACATACATACAGACATACATACGTACATACATACATACGTACATACATACATTACATACTTATACACAGATGTTAATATGCACACATATATATATATATATATATATATATATATATATATATATACTCTTTCTCTCTCTTTATATATATAACTGAGATCTGTTTCTCGTACAGTTACTGTACTGAATTTCGTTTTCTAAAATAGAATAGGAGGCTTTTATCGCATTTAGTCTTTCATACATTTAACTGACTTGTGATTATGCTTCATTCTTACTTAGAGCCAATTTATTTTGTTTTGCAATTAAATAGAGCACCACTTTTATTTTTTTTTATTAACTCACGATATTTCTTATTTTCCGTTTTAATATTTCGATTAGATTTATTCTGTCAACATTGCTGTGGTTCCAAATTGGTCAACTAACATTAATTTAAGTAATCACGAAACTTTATAGCGTATGCCTTTGCATCATTCAATGTCTAAAAGAAATAAATTAAACAAAATAAAAAAGCAAATCAAATTAGCATGCGCAAGCACAATATAAAAATATACTCGTTCTTTAAAAAGTTGATTCCAATAAAAGGTGTGGGTGATAAAATCACTGTTTCAAATAGCACTGTGTTGTTTATGATTGGCTATTTGAAATCAACCATGATTTTTTCTAACATAATGTAAGTTTGAAAACATTTTGCTACTGAAAACTTATAGAAATTATGACACCAAAAATGCTTTAGACGTAAGCAAGTGTAAAGCAGCTGAATATGCAGTTTATGATAAAACTCCATATTTGTGTTCCTGTACACCTGATTTTGTTTTTATATTTGTCAAAAAACCAACCTTCAAGAATTTACCGAAATTGTTACTCTTGGAGCAACTTTTACTTTACTTTTACTTTACTGCGGCTGACTCCTTTTGGAGGATAAGCCGGCTCCATTTTCATGGAGTTTCTTGGGAATTTGGTACAAGTAGTGTCCCCTCACCACTCGGCTTTTTGATCGAGGACGCACCTCTAGCCTTTGCACATCCAAGCGCAGTCTGCAAGGCAGCAGTAAGCTGCATGGTTGCCGGTGGCTGTTGAGAGCTCATTCGCCATTCGGAAGTACGGGGTACTGTCCAGGAGTCCATGTAATCCTGTGGCTCTTGAACCCTTTTGTGGCGGGGAACATACGCCGAGTCATGGTGCCGTCGTCGGGCTCATGTGGTATTTTATAGGAGATCCGATTGCCGGTCGGAAATCCACCACGCCCTGGTGACACCACCGCCATAGCCTCGTTAGCCCATGTACGATCGGCCATCGAGACATGGTTGACACCGTCGTACCACGTTGAGGAGGGGATGGACTTTACGGAGCAACTTCTACTCCGTTTGTAATTGATTTTCATTAACACCGTGACAAAGGATTTCATAATTTAATTTAGAAATCAAAGATTAACACTTTTTATCCTTATTTCAACAGGAACTTAAAAATTCAGAAAGAGCTTTGAGAAACTATAACAATTATGTATTAGGTGTTGCGAACCTAGTAAAAAATTAGTTCATTCTGTCTTTTGGTTTATCCTTCTGATCACAACTGAACTAATTTGTTACTAGGTTCGCAACACCTAATACATACTTGCATATATATTAGGTCTTCGCAACAAACAGTATTTAAACTATAACAATATCGATTGATTTTTTTCATTTAAACTCCATTCCATCTCTGTTTTGAGTTAATTATCATTTGCTTGCGTAGCATATGAGTCGAGGAAGTCATTTAAGAAAGTTTTGTTTTTGGGAGTTTTTATTAATAAAATGATTTATTCACATTCGTAATTTTTCTTTGAATACCAAAGCTGTTAATTTCCTTAATAAATGAAGTAAATCTATGGAGCGATACGTAAGACTAAAATATAAGCTATTGACGCGAAACTATTTTTTGAATATCCAGATTTTGCTCTGAAATGCAACTAGTGCTTTATGCATTTTACGACTACATTAGTAATGACTAACAACATAGAATAAAATACTTAAAATCATTTTTTAATAGATATGGTTAGATATTTGTATATTAAAATTTATAAATTCTGCTAATTTTATTTGGACCAATGCATTAATAATCTGGATTACTTATGCAAGTTTAAACTTCCCGAGAGATCTATAAATAAAATAACGTCTTTCGTTAAGAATCATACTAAGCTTCATAAATAGTAAAAGACATTTTATCTGGAAATGTTAGAATTCTAGACTCAAGACTCAGAAGATATATATATATATATATATATATATATATATATATATATATATATATATATATAATCATAGCCAAGATAGCCATGTCATTCATCAATTAGATTGGTTTCGCCTTAATTAGGCGCCCATTAAATAGTTTCCAAATTTCTGCGGCCGGAGTTTAAACCAGAGTAAATTTGCCTCGGAGTCTATTTAATGAATTGTACTTTCTATATTTGATTCGTTTTGTTTATTTCCGTAAACATTTATTTTTAAATATATTGTACAATTTAGTCCGAAGTGTATAAGAATAAATAAAGAATTACTCGATCACGCTCAATATTTATCGACCTCGTTTATATTTTACAACAACGCTTTTTAAACAAAACTATAGAGATAAACCAAGTATCCAAACAAAATTGTTATTTTTTAAATCGGTTAATTTTTCACTGTAAGATTTTGTTTAGACGACTCATTATTTTTTTTCAATTGTTAATGTTTCATTATATTTTTATTAGCGAATCTTGATTCTCGCCATAAATTTCTGCTCAACTTTTTGTTTTAAATTTTATTGCTTATTCGTATGATATCCGTTGTGCATATTTCACTACTTTTAAGTAAATATTGTTAAAATGGCGAAAGTAGTAAACTTGGATATTTTGTGATCGTTATCAAGGTGCAAATATATCATTTATAATATCTGTTCGGAATCTAATATTTTTGTCAATATTTTTGACTTTCTGTTTTTAACTCTAACTAGAAAATTCTTCTTCTTCTGAAGAAGAATAAAGTATATTGTAATTGTGTAAAATGTTGATGTGATACTTTTAATAATAAAGTTCAATTGATTTGAAAATCTCAACCGACACATCTAAGCGAGCTATGCTTAAACTGTGATTAAAAGCCTAAAACGGTTTGGAACTATTTCCTGATCCTTGATTTACGTTGTCCATTCGTTTGAAATATGTCGATACTAACTGTCGATTAATTATTAAACCAAATAAGAAATTATAAAGCAAGTAATAAATTTAGTTTTGGTTGACTTTAAATGCCGCAGTTTTAAGAGAGGGTTCATCACCTTTGTGTTTCTGTTAATCTATCAGTTAAATATAACTACATACAACGTATGTCTGTTTAAATGACAATACAGTCATTAGATTTCGGTTGTCGTGTGCAAGTGTCAGGCTAAATGCTAAGTTCTTGTGGTGGCTATGACCAAAAATCTGTAATGACTGATATTACATGCATATTATTTACGGACTCTATCAGAATTTAAATATCTAGTTTCCAATCGATTTGGAAAACCTGGTTGTCATTCGGAAAATGTAAATCGTCTTTTCGGTTGCTAAATTTGACATTAGATGTACCGTTAAGACGAATGGCAGTTGCAGTTCAATTAGAATTGCCAGTATAAATCCCTTATGCAGAATTTAAAAAGAGTCTGGGATCACTTTTGTACTATACCACAGGAAATATTTGTAGATTTTTGAAACCTAAAACAACTCTGGATACCATGGCGCGAATAAATCGATGGTTGGCTACGCCAACGGCTTCATTGCCAGATTTTCAACTAACTGAGACTGCTGCTCGAACCTAGTAGATATGGCAATCTACCAATCATACTAGTCACCTTTGACGTGGCAATCCAAGCTATATAGAATTCAATATTAACAGCTACCACATCTATGTCAGGAATACATGTAAACCTTATAGCATCAAACTGAAGATGCAACATAACCTATTAACAAATTAGTTCAAATGGGACCGGAAGGGTAAACCAAAATCAGCATAATTGAAAGTTATAATAGCCCGTAAGCATGCGCTTCTTACTTACTGGTGACTCCTCTGGAGGAGCGGATCTTCACTCTATACCCACTACATATTTTGTCGAGGAATGGGGTAGAATTGGACAGTACACACAAGGTACTGTCCAGTCTTCAGTAATAGATACAAAGTTTACAAGTGAATTAGTTTCCATCTGAACTAACTTTGAATTTCAGTTCAAGTAATCGTCTCTCAAGGTGTTGGACCGGTCAGCTGAACCTCAGAAACTGGCACATGTTAACCTTTCAGGCACAGTTTTAGTGCCATCTTATCTAAGACCAGCATCCATCATATGCAAGTCTAAAGTTGAATAAATTACTTTACCATGGCACTGGAAAATAATTCTCAGGATGACGCCGCACAATCTTGAACTTATCCAGATTACGATTGGACTATGAAACAGATCACAATTAAGTTACACTTTTCTGTTAGCCTCCCCTACGCGAATAAATCATAGTTTCTAAATTGAATATAAAAATTATATTCTGCGTTGAACAGTATTTGCAAGCATTCGAATTAGTTTCGCATATAATTCGTTTTCCTTAATGATATCCGAATATTTTGGCTCGTGAACAGGAAATATTTCCTCGTATAAATTTGTCATTCGTGAACACTTTAATCGGCTGTAGGGGCCCTCGCCATAATTCGAGCACACTACTCTGTTAATAACTCGTTTAAATTACGTGTTTTATAAGCATGAATTTTAAAGCTTATCTATTTTAATTGCTCCGAAAAGAGGATAGTTCCAATCACAAAATGCCAAAGATAACATTAAATTTGTTGTTAAATCAGTATTCATACTAACGTCATGAAAGTAGAAACAATTGTTTGCTGAAATTAGAATATTTCAGCCACAATTTTAACAATCTAACTAGGAATAATTGTAATATTAAATTGATGATCAACATATTTATCTATACTATATTTGGTATGGTTAAAGTATTACAGGCAATCAATGTATTTACACGCAGTTTATTTTATTATATACATAGGACGGTCGCTTTTAATTGGTGATTGTTTGTTGCTACTCAGTCGGATTTAAGAAGCTGTAATTCCAGCAACATAGCTAATGAAGGCTTTACATAATACGCCTTTAAACGTGCTCCCAAATATAGGTATGAGTTAAATGTGTTCTAATCGCAAACGACAAGTAATGCAATCTGCATACTTTGGCTGGTTCAATTAAGCATAGCGAATTGTTTATCTAATTCGTACGTTCATGAGCACTTTATTGGTGCTTGATCATTGAAAGAAAAGAAGGCCGCGATATTTAGCATTAAAATGAAATACGGACTTCTGTGTGTGTTTTACTAAGTTCTGGGAGCAGTACTTTTACATACTTCCCGAATCGAAGATTAGGCTTTTTATTGTAGAAACGAACGCGTAAATTAAAGTACTTAATTGGTTCAATACTGAGTTTTGAATTATTACCTGATCCTCGTTTCGACCAATGAGTGATTTTTCTCATTCCAAAGTACTTTCATCGCACACACCAAGATTTCTTGATATTTCGATCGACACACTAGCCGTAATACAATTTAACAATAATTGTTTGCGCGGGTGGTGGTAACAATTCTTTTAATCAAGTTTGCGAGCTCTAAGTAAACACCAATCCCATTGTATTTAACCAGTCGTCCAACAATATAACAAAACTACCGCCAGCCGCAACGCACTGACGCGTTTCGACCTTCCTTGATCATCATCAGATTACGGCGGCAAACTGACTATCGAGGATCAAACCGCATTGAATATATATAGAAATCAAATTTAGATATGCGGCTCTCACCTCTAGCAGTCTTGCATACATTGAACTTGACTGGAAATGTCGGCTGCACAATTTCTATGCAGTCACGAACATTAACTGATTGTAGCTTTCGTCACATACATATATAGGCAATACAATTTAATAATAATTGATTGCGCAGGTGGTTAAATAAAATGGGATTGGTGTTTACTTCAAGCTCGCAAACTTGATTTAAAGCATTGTTACCACCACCCGCGCAATCAATTATTGTTAAATTGTATTGCCTATATATGTATGTGGCGAAAGCTACAATCAGTTAATGTTCGTGACTGCATAGAAATTGTGCAGCCGACATTTCCAGTCAAGTTCAATGTATGCAGGACTGCTAGAGGTGAGAGCCGCATATCTAAATTTGATTTCCATATATATTCAATGCGGTTTGATCCTCGATAGTCAGTTTGCCGTCGTACTCTGATTATGATCATGGAAGGTCGAAACGCGTCAGTGCGTTGCAGCTGGCGGTAGTTTTGTTATGTTGTTCGTTGACTGGTTAAATTCAATGGGGTTGGTGTTTACTTCAAGCTCGCAAACTTGATTTAAAGCATTGTTACCACCACCCGCGCAATCAATTATTGTTAAATTGTATTGCCTATATATGTATATGTGGCGAAAGCTGCAAACAGTTAATATTCGTGACTGCATAGAAATTGTGCAGCCGACATTTCCATTCAAGTTCAATATATGCGAGATGTTACAGGTGAGAGTCGCATATCTAAATTTGATTTCCATATGTATTCAATGCGGTTCGATCCTCGATAGTCAGTTTGCCGTCGTACTCTGATGATGATCAAGGAAGGTCGAAACGCGTCAGTGCGTTGCGGCTGGCGGTAGTTTTGTTACGTTGTTCGACGACTGGTTAAATACAATGGGATTGGTGTTTACTTCAAGCTCGCAAACTTGATTTAAAGAACACTAGCCGTATTTTTCATAATCTGCGCTCCTTCATTCAACAACACCAACTAGCAGTCTTACTCAACTGAACAATAATTAACTGCGAGGATGGTGATAAAAGTTATTTAAATCAAGGTTGCGAGCTTGATGCAATAAAAACCAATCCCATCTTACATACACTTGGCAGTATAAGCTAAGCATTGCGTAAAGAAATTTTACCAGCAGACCGGTTTCGTTCTTATTGGAACCTCTTCAAGTACTGTACAGAATATTGTGCAGCCGGGTTCACCGAATAATTGCCTTTGCTGCCTTATAAAATGCCTGATTTACACTGAAAAATATATGTATAAAGGTATTAGTTTTTATGTCAAACTGGCAACCATGAGTCTATATGAGAATGAATTCAGAACTTAATTAAGCTCAGATTTCTTCCTATCAATGTAAACCGTAATTCATCATTATTATATTATTAATATTAGTTTCTCAAATTGATTGAGAACATTTTACTCGTCATAGATTATTCCAGTTCTCAATAAATACCAAAAATCGCAACTACAACTGTTAGGTGCGGGAGTAGAAAATAGGGGAGGATTTTGAAAAAGATGATAGGCTGGTCGATCGGAATATCAAGAATTTTGGTTGAATGTGATACCGCTTTCATGAGAAAAATAGTCTATTAAAAAATTAAAAAAGCCACTCGATAAGGCCTCATTAAACAGCAAGTGAGATAGTTTGTTTACATAGCTTCATTTATACTTGACTTGGTAATGGCCATTCACAGATTCGCATGTCATAAGTATAAGTGAAATGCACACTTGTTTATTAGTTTTTTCTTGTTTTGTATGATAAGCTGTGAAAAAAGAAGATATCCGACTATTCCGTTGAAAAGAGGAACCGGGAACAATTACCTTTTAGTAAAAATATATGAGGCAACAGCGTTATCCGGCAATAAATTAATTGAAACACGCCTTCGAACACAATATGCATGTTTTTCATGAAATCTTACTTGGTGTAAATAAATTTTTAAGCGTTGTTCAGGGTTTGACCAAATCGAATTAACCACACCGCTCGACTAAATCCTGTTTGTCGTTAAACTTCCAAAGATTTTAGTCAATTCAAGGTACTCCTGGCTAGTGAGGGTATGAAAAGGCGTGATCAAGTGACCGGTTACGCATGTCACGTTATCCGACCAAAAGACGATTAGACTTCTTCATCTTCGGTTCCAAAGTTTTCTCAGTGGCCTAGCGGGCAAGATGTAAAAATAGTTAACTCAACCAGCGCGATCGACGTTCCATAACAATGCTACACGATGATGGCGCATAAAAGAGTGCCAAACTAGCCAGCTTGTGAATTTTGCTATTAAGTAATGCCTCGTGACGCTCGGCTTGACAATGACTAAAGCCATACCGAAATAGTATATCGAATAAGAAATATTGCTGTGCACATTAAGCTAAAATGGATCATATCCTTTCTCCCCGTAGAACAATGGGGGACCGACAGTATGTTTGATTCTAATATCTTGGCCGTTGGGCTTATTGAAATCGAGTCCATTCCAGCAGTTGGCACAAATTGCGAAGGACAGCCTTTGGTAATATCGACGAAATCCGGTCCTATTTGAGTCACATAAGATTCTTAATAGACGAAATAATTGACGACTGGCAGTAAGCCATATTTTAACACGTTCTTAGGCTCCGGATCAAAATTAGCTACAGCGACCGTGGATTTTCAGTTGCAATTGCTGTCCTCAAGGGCTCCGTGCAATCGGTAAACTTTTAATCATATTGGTCCACACCTTACTGTAATTTACTGTGCAGAAGATATTATCTATATATGCGTAGCTTAAAACGGAGAACAACTGTTCAAGGTGGTTCAACCAACGTGCATACAAGCAGGTAAAAACTAATCTAAATTGAAATTAAACTATAGGCAGTTAATACTAGTACCCACCTAAGAGCGTATATAGCTTTGGCCAATCAGATATAAGTGGCATTCTTCCATCCGAGTTCACCTTAGTAGTCACAAAACTAAATTGGTCAAATATTTTTTATAAAGGGATAGCTAGGCGGGTATTGCAAAATGACAAATCGAAAAAGGAAATACCGCTTTCTTGTTTTTTGCCTTGACCATTGACCAAACAACAAGAAATACTGTTGAATGTGTTGCCACGCTGCATTTGTTAATTAGTAGTAGAAAACCGGTCATTCTAGGCAAGACACTTGACTCAGTTTTCTAGTAAAAATGCTGATTCCGAAGTTGAGAACTATATCCAATCCACGCAAGCTCCAGGAATAGAATAGCGGTAAAGCTCGTCTTCAACGAAATTAGAGGACTAAATTCTGACGCGTTGATTACAGAGGCCAAAAAGACACATTTAGCCTTCAGACTAAAAGGACACATCTTCTTTGTAAAGCAACAGAAACTAAACGAAGTAGTCTATACAGAGGCTCCAGTGAAAAAAACAAAGGCTAGCTCTTTTAACAATTCAAGATGATTAAAAAACGGTTATTCGAGTATTGATTCGATTTAATGTATTTTCCACCGGAAAAGTATATGAATTCAACTCAAGCACGAGACAAAAGTGAAGAATTAATAAATAATTTAAATGCGTCTGAGAATTGAAATGCAATAAAAATAATAGTTGAAAAAAAACAAAAAAAGAGGGTGAAACAAGTAATTAAATAAATAAATGTATACTTAAGTAATCGCAATATTTTAGATAGTACTCAAATAACGTTTTTGCAATAAACCAATAAACACATGGATGGATTTTAGACAAAAGTTTTATTTATTTAGTTAATCAATGTGCACAGAAATTAAAATCGTATTGAAGATGGTAAGTGGGGATTAGGAACGCCCACAAAACTCTGATCCGTTATTAAGGTTTTAAAACGGTTGTACAATGAGCAGATCTCAACAACTACTGGACAAAATATCATCCAAAAAGTCTACTTTCCTATAAATTTAGGTTGTTCACTACCAACCTAATGTAGAACTTTAGCAGCTAAGTATTTCAGAATTTCCATGGGACATATCGAAACCTCTGCACCTTTTATGGCTTAATTACAAATACGCAGAAATTTGAAAAATCAGCTGAGCGAGAACTGAAGACAGGCATGAGCAGGTCATAACTTAGTCTTGACATTAGACCAGTCGTTTTCGACATTTCGAATCATCGCATGTACTAGGGTTATCTCGCAGTTGCAGCTATGCGAAAAGAGGCTGCAAAAAAAATCAAGCGGTTTGACAAGACAAAACTCCCACAAAATTGCGTTCTGTTCACAATCACACATCACTACGTTCGCAAAGATTTAAAAGTCAAAACGCGTTATTATGCGAACAAAATATCATCCAAAAAGTCTACTTTCCTATAAATTTAGGTTGTTCACTACCAACCTAATGTAGAACTTTAGCAGCTAAGTATTTCAGAATTTCCATGGGACATATCGAAACCTCTGCACCTTTTATGGCTTAATTACAAATACGCAGAAATTTGAAAAATCAGCTGAGCGAGAACTGAAGACGAGCGTGAGCAGGTCATAACTTAGTCTTGACATTAGACCAGTCGTTTTCGACATTTCGAATCATCGCATGTACTAGGGTTATCTCGCAGTTGCAGCTATGCGAAAAGAGGCTGCAAAAAAAATCAAGCGGTTTGACAAGACAAAACTCCCACAAAATTGCGTTCTGTTCACAATCACACATCACTACGTTCGCAAAGATTTAAAAGTCAAAACGCGTTATTATGCGAACAAAATATCATCCAAAAAGTCTACTTTCCTATAAATTTAGGTTGTTCACTACCAACCTAATGTAGAACTTTAGCAGCTAAGTATTTCAGAATTTCCATGGGACATATCGAAACCTCTGCACCTTTTATGGCTTAATTACAAATACGCAGAAATTTGAAAAATCAGCTGAGCGAGAACTGAAGACAGGCGTGAGCAGGTCATAACTTAGTCTTGACATTAGACCAGTCGTTTTCGACATTTCGAATCATCGCATGTACTAGGGTTATCTCGCAGTTGCAGCTATGCGAAAAGAGGCTGCAAAAAAAATCAAGCGGTTTGACAAGACAAAACTCCCACAAAATTGCGTTCTGTTCACAATCACACATCACTACGTTCGCAAAGATTTAAAAGTCAAGAGCAAGGTAAACATTCATTTCAATTTCGTTACAAGCGACAAATAAAAACAAATACCGGTAGTGAACAAATAAAGTTTTGGCAAAACGGTAAATAGTGTCAAATTTGTGAATGTTTAACGAGTTTCAAAAGTTAATAAATAAGAGATCATGGCTTGACATACCTTTACTATAAAGAAAATTTGTAGCGAATGTTCGCTAGTTTCAGAACCTAATAAAATATTCAAGCCAATGAAAGAAATAAATGAAATCACACAGACACATGCGCTTCAGGCTTGATAGGCAACTCGTCCTACTTATCTATTCCCAATTATACGTGTTCAAGTATGATGTTTCGCGAATTTAGTACAACTCAGTATACACAGATTCAGATGGATATATCAATGGGTTTAAAACAGTAAAGCAGGTGTTTCCTGCTTAATGGATAGTGATATGAGTCGTAACTACGACGAAAACTAACTATATCTTGGTCGAGTAGAGTAAATAAGATGAACAAGGTGTGAAACGTGTTTGTGAATAGAACTACACTTTTAGCTACGGCTGACCTTGGCATATCCTGATATTTCTATATCAACTTAATTACGGTTATTGTATTCATAAGTTGGAGTAGGCATACGGGACAACAGCCAACTTTATTTTTCGAGGAATGTTGGATAAAACAAGACCCGATCTCATAGACGCACGTCTAATATTGCATTTCCACCGACATCTTAACGAACAACGAGCGCAGGCAAAGATCAAAACACAATGCGAATAGTCACAAAACATTTAGATTGTATAAAAATACCCTGATTGAAACAGCAGCATAGATACTCGCATACTAGGTGAGCAGCCATTTTCAGAACAGATCGCATGTTGGCAGAAACATGACAGCAATAGTTGTTACGTCTATATTTCAATAAGGGTATGCCTCATGCTCACTTCATGATTTGCTGTTACTTAATGTTATAAAATTCATTACACCAGATAATATAAAGTGTCAAAACTGAAGTTCATAGTCTGCTAGATTTCAAAATCAAGAGAGGTGTTCGCTTCTGGGACCAACAATCACATAGTAATATCTAATAGTAAAAATGGTGTTATAAAACATAGCCAACACAAAAAGCCGAAATTAGACGGTAAATAACAAAAATATATAACTTTAACCGAAAACTACAGCACGAGCCCCACTTAGTGTGATATACTGCGGAGAACACTAAAAAATGATTTATTAAACATTTTGTCGTATTGAATAGATACAGATGATGAAGGAAACTGGTTAATTGGATATAATATGTTGTTAAATAGTTAAACACATTTTAGATTATATTTTAAATCTAATAAATACACATAAAAATCATGAACAAAGATATGTAGCTCACACGCAGAAAACCGGTTGTCTGAATAAACTTGGAAAATGCAGCTAGGAGACCACATAACACATAACTGCGTAAACACTTCTCAAATACTGAGGAATAAAAATACTAACAACTTATCTAAAACTGTTTCCTGGAGCTCAGGAAGAATGCCACCAAGCATAATTGTGAAATTCTTCGCCAGAAGCGGAAAGAGTCTAATTAAACACCTATTTAAATGAGACCTAAGCATACTCCTGTAATAGCGAAAGGTTTCGTTAAACTTCGTAATCAATTGATTAAGATTCGACGGCTGATTGTTAGTCAAGTCACTGAAAACCGAATAGCAATTTAAAAATGCTGCATAATTATATATGTATTTTATATATATATATATATATATATATATATATATATAAATCAGGTAAAAAGATTATTACTTAGCAAACTAAACACATGGCTAGCAGTATTAATAAGGCCCGGTAAACATTATCTGGAAACAAATAAAGGAAATTTTAGCCATTCCAGAAATTACGCCTATTCGAAGATCAGAAGCAATAGAAACGATGACTTAAACGTTAGATAATAGTCCTACTAATGTGAAAGAAGTCATGATTTCGCAACTTAATGCATAATACACAGCAAATATAGGTGTGAGGCAAAAACGAAGAATGCGAGAGACGAAGAAACAGGATAACACAAAATAGCCAAGACGAAGCGTACAAAAACTACACGTAAAAATGTTGGAGTTCAATTGGAAACACTTCGAGATAAGGACGGATGCAAAATAACTTCGTTTAAAAATTCAAAGCAAAAAGTACACGTTACATGAGAAATTTTAACCAAAAAGTGTTCATGTCATGACAACTATTTGTTTTGCATGTACCCAATCATACAACAACCAATCATAGCATGATAGAGGTATCTTATATACAACTGCGTATTACCAGATATTTTAATAAATTTACGTAACATAAAGACGAAGACAAACATGGTGTGTCTGAAACTATTTAATGTGGTCATCAATATGGAAATTAGAGATCCAAACCTCAAACTTCTTATTTAGATTGTTACAATGTCTTTTTAGATTCATAATCACCAAATGTTATTTTCCAAGGAATATATGACAGGGGAAAATTATAGCTAAGGTATTTAATAAAATATTGGTAATCATAAATGCAAATAAGACATCTATGCAGCAAGTAATACAAAGGAGCACAGCGATACGCTTTTTCATAAATAAACCTTACAAGGGTAAAAAATATGAAAAGAAAAATCTGATAATGCAACAAACAGAGCATAAACAGCGATTACTCTCTATAACACGCATAAAATGTGTGTAGTGATGCAGCAGTTAGTGACTCTAACATCGAAATTCATTTACAGCAACACTATTTCCCGAAAACTAGGACGAAAAAAAATTTCACTCCATCGACCAACACGCTCAACCAATCTTGTAGCTGACAAACTGATAAATATCACTGATGACATTAATACAATTTGCTTTTTGGCTTGGACTTCTAAATATAAAGCAACCAGTTCATGAGCACGAAATCACAAATATGTCGTAAAGCAGCGACAAAAGTCAGTCGTGCAAAAAATGTAACCAATACAAAATGAGGAACAAAATTCGGCACAGCTAACTAATGCATCACAATGTTATTATGTGCAATGGATAATTATATTTACAAACAAACATACCAAGAAATTCAAGCACACACGCCACTATAATTATAGCAGGTTTTCATTCTTATAGTCAAATATTGAGTTTCTATTCATTGAAAGACTTTAAGGAAAGTCCAAATCATGGTTTTATTCACCAAAGTCAATTCTTCAATGGCATCAAATTAAATGTGTACAGATTATAAAAATATATATGAAACAACTGCATTGTAAAATTTCGAGACAAATGGAAATATTTTAAAGTATATGCTCACAGATACTAACAAAGATTAACTAAACAACCATTACAAGTAGTATACGATTCGTTAATAATACACGTGCACACTAACCTTACAGCCTTAATACAGGCAATCAATCCTACCACGTTGTGTATTTACAGACTAATGAGGTGTGTAACTTGGTGTGGCCAAATAAATATCAGGTTCTACATTACTAATCACCCTTTCGCACAAGTGTATGAATATGCATACATCAGTATATATATATATGGTAGAAGCAACCGCAGCCGTATAAGTTCAATTACAGTAATGCTTAATGCCATGTTTCCGTAAATTAATCCTGTGTGCAATAGGTTTTAGAGAAAGGGGGAGGAGATAGTTAATTAGTTCAAACACTGAACATTAAAATCTGGAAGTAATTCATTTTATCTCGAGGTCAACCTCGTAAAAATGTAAACTTTAAAACAGATTAGCATTATTAAAGCATGCTGTCAAGCTTGAAAAAAATCTATTGCGGAACAAAATATACAACTTAACAACCAAGTAGAATAAATGAGGCAAAGTATCCCTATCTGGTCGTCAAAAAGTGATAATATGATTTATATATCGAAAATTCAAAATAACTGGACAGAACAAGAATTTTAACATAGTTGAAAAACAAGGTGATTTTAATAATGAGAAATGTATGTCAAACCAAAAATAAACAAACCGAAGGACACTGCGCGCAGCAAAATTCAAGTGTGAATTCAAAATTAAAATCTGCCTCAAAAATACATTACGTAAATCACAATTCGTAGCAAAAATAATCATAACACATCTTTTGTGAACGGATACAAATATCTATACAACACACACACACATATATATATATATGTATATATATATATATATATATATATATATATATATATATATATATATATATATATATATATATATATACTCATAACATGGAAAACACCTAGTTGTACAAGAAACTTCTCCGTCTTCGATAGGCAACACATATAGCAATAAATACTGCTCGTTGCGTAGAACTAATATATATGCAAGTATGTATTAGGTGTTGCGAAACTAGTAACAAATTAGTTCAGTTATGACCAGAAGGATTATACTTTCCGTTCATGTTGTCTTTGGTTTATCCTTCTGGTCATAACTGAACTAATTTGTAACTAGGTTCGCAACACCTAATACATACTTGCATATAACAATATGCATGTGTAGATTTTTACAAAAGGTATGGTGCACATATATCAAGGTTTGAAAGAATAAATGTGCCAATTCAGCTTACGTAAGTGTACATTGTTGGGTTATTTGGATCACGAGCAATGTAATCGCGCTCGATTAAGTTTTCAATGCGCTTCTTCACATCCGCGGCCTATTAGAGAAAAAAATTTTTTAAATATGTTTAGTTCTCGGTTTAGAACAAATGTTAAAATGAACTTCTTTAGCTGGCAAAATTTTGTTTGATTGTAAAAGAGTTCACCTTCCATTTATAAGTATACAAACATGACATTCGCATTCAGTTGTCGCAGAGTACAAACTAACCAAAAGTCGTTTGGTCCAATTTAGCAAGCAGTTTAGGTTTAAAAGTACAAATACAAGGTAATAACTTATTAAAATCTAGTTTCCGGATTTACAATAAACGCCCATCCATTTTCAACCAGTCGATCAAATTTGTTAACAACGCAGCATGATGACCGACGTTTAGCAAGGATCAAATCAGAAATGTGGCCTTCGCTTATGGTAGTCATACGCGGAGCCTTACCCACGGCAAATTCTGAACAGCTCTTGAAGAGTTTCCAATTAGAATGAAACCAGTCTACTGGATGAATTACCTTTTCTAAACTGTACAATGCTTAGTTTATATTGACAAATTTAAGTGTTTACATCAAGATCGCAGCCCACGCAATCAATGTTCATTTACTTGTCTCGAGGTAAAAAATATGATCTACAAAATCTCAACCTGACCTGAATATGACTTGTTCTTCTTTTATAAGTGATTCAAACGAATCGCTGCACGGCACAAGAATAGCGAGTAAAATAACTGTAAACAGGCCTATACCACGACGGTTATCGCAGGAATTCTGACGGCCCTGCTTAAAGATGAATATGATAGTCGAATTGCTCGAAGAAACAGGCATGATTTCTTCATTCCATGTAATACGAAAAAGATTAGCCAACGCCTTACACATTACGTCGCCACCATCCTAAAATAAGCCCGGAAGCAAATCATCGGGGCCTGCAGCTTTGAGGTGCTTTATATATAGGGTTGCAGTCTGTATATCTTAATCCAATGGTTATTCAAGATTAGTGTTCAACATTGTTGACGGGGATTATTTCATGGATAGGAAATGATGCAGGTGCCAAGAAAATTTATTCTTTTCAGTGTTCAGCCCATCTATCAAGATTATACGTTCTATCTGTTATTTAATTATTTTTGTAATCATTTGTTTCGCTAACCTGATCTGGTGCACGAAAAAGTCGAAAAAACACAAGCTCTTTAATGATGCAAACACTTCCATTTCATCATTTCAGGTCCACAAGGAGTTGAGTTCAACTTTTAGACTGCTATAGTTGTCGTCTTATAGCTCCACGAGTACTATTATAAACCAAGTTAGCATGAATTTGGCGCCTACTTTCGAGAATCTCAACTAAATGATGCATAATGACTAATTCTACAAGAGGCTGCAAAACTAAATCGAATATTACATGCATAACGCATTTCGGATCCTATATTCATCAACAGTTGGTTCAAATTTTTATCGTCATGTCGACTTTAGATGAGCTTCATATTTTATTCGGAAAGACGCCAGAGCAAGTTTGCTTAAATCAATTTGAGGCAACTTCTTATGTAGTTTTCAGAAACATGTAAGAGAAAATCTACGACAGATAGTGCACGAACAGATTCCACATATGTTACAAAACGTGCGACAGTCCTGAATGCCACCACACCATCTATAATTAATTTCTACACGATCTATTTTAATCCAGTTGGTCAGGGGCTAGAGAACACGATGTGGCACAACGCCAAAAGCTACGGCTGAAGTTTGTATTTCGCGCCTAACTTAGGCGTCAAATCACTCATAACCAGGACTACATCTGAACGTCTTGCTCTATTTAGTGAAGAACTTATGTCGGAGCATAGGCCAATGCAGCGAAATGACAATGGAGAGTACAGTTTCGGGCATTTATTTAAATAAATATCTTTGAGCGTGTCGTACAAAATCGGCCGTTTACAAGGATTTGTTCATTTAAGGAAGCTTCTCCTCATTAACAACGAACAATGCCGACTTGTTATTGTCCAGCTTTAGAATAATCCGTGGTGCCAGAGATTGCAATCCTACATCGCGTAGATGGTGCACCCAGTTCTGTAATCCTCGTAGGATCCTGTATTCCAGTTTCAGATACGCAACATATAACATAATTTGACTTTATCCAAAGTACGTACTGGAATTTATTATTGCGCGATTTGTTTTAATATTCGCACATTAAATGCACTGACTTTAAAACCTAGATGTTATGAATGATGGTTTATTTATCAATTAAATATTGGATCTTATCACTGTGGTATTGGCAAAGAAACCAGACCATGTCTCGCAAGTCAGCGAGTGCGCAATGGTTGATGTGTCAAACTTCCAGAAGCCACCAAAGACCGCATGTGCCGTTGTATTTACGAGATAGAATAATTTAACAAGTTCATGAGTTGGAACATCCTTACATCAATGTCTACATCAAACTAGTTGATGAATGAGATGTATGGCCGAACATGTGTAAGGATATACGAGCTAGTGTTAATTGTCAAACATGCCAGGTTTGGCGAGATACAAGTATCGAGGTAAAGAGTATCGGGACACCAGCCGGTCGGTTCAAGCATGCCATATTGAAGTCGCCGAAATGCCCGAAACCAAAAGTCAAGAATATTTACTCATAATGATTGACCGATTTAGTCGTTAATTTGAAGTTGCGGTGTTAAAGGATATGTCAGCATTCAAGGTCTTGCTTACGTTTCGACATAATTGGTGTCACAATGTGATGTATGGGTAAAAACACCATTGATTGTGGTAGCCAGTTCATGTCAAGGTTTTTCATTAAATACACGAATATCATGAGAATAGATGTACTGCATACTTGTGCTTACAATCCCAGAGCAAATGGCATAGTAGAGAGGCTGTATCGTGAACTAATATCTGCATTAAGTGTACCACTGGAACTAGATTTGTACACGATCTTCCAAGAGTTTTACTACAAATTTGCAATAGGTATGATACACAATTAGGAACATTTATAGCAGAAATGATTTGTGGAGATCTATTTAGACAACCTGGAGAACTTATAGTAGTTATATTGATTGAGCTTCGAAGGTTCGTAGCCTACAAATGTGCGGCTAGTTCAGTGTTGGGTACTAGCTGGTAGCATGAACCTTGCCGGATCTGACTAGATGAAGCAATCATCCCGTATCGCATGAAGCCTAAAGTTTGGTTTAACTAGGCAATAGCACTTAGTGATAAATGAGAAGTGGCCACTGAAGGAAACTTTGGCCACTGGCATCTGGGCAGGTTGTGTTTGATGGATTATCTAAGAGAAGGAAAATACTGAATAAAAGCCATCCCCACTAGGAATGGGCAACCTAGTGGTAATTTACAGCCCAAATATCACTATGAATAATACAAGCTATAATGAATCCATACTGCGTCGGAAGTCGCCTAAACTGCTGAGTCGTGTATGGTGGATAAACAAAATAGGGCTACTGCAGACAACTTCATTAGGTAATCTGCCTTCTCCCTTCTCTTTTCTCTTCGATTTAATTTAACAGTAACGTGTTTTTAGAAGCTATGACAAATGGGCTTAGATCATATTACGGATCGCTATGTAGGATTGATACAAATGAAAAATAAACCAAGGTGAGGGTTGCAGAATACAGTATCCTACGAGCATTGCAGAACTTTATGCATCACCTCCACCCACGCGTTATTGGCTTCGAATCTCTGGTTGCACGGATTTTTCTGAAGCCTGAAAATGGAGCGCCGATATTGCTCCTAACCAAATGGATCCTTGTAACCAGCTGATTTTTGTTCCGGTACACTAAAGTTCATCCAATAAAATCAGTGCCAAAAACCTTAACTAGGTTGACTTTTTGTTGCATCTGCATATACTCCGCCGATTGCAGCAAGAACGTGTTTTACTCCGACCAAGGCTCTTTATTAAGTATGGCAACAAGTTCAGATACATTCTTGGTTCTGAATGACGTGAATGCCCAAGTTCGGCGCTTAAGAAACGCAGAATTTCGCGCAAGTGACAGATATACGTTGAGCTTAATGCGCAAGGATATTGAACGACTATTGGATAGCTGCGCAGCGCATAGATTATACTTGAGTAGCACAAACTTCAGACACAGTGTAAGGCGTTGCACAATACGGCGTCTTCCAAGGCCCAGACAACGGTGGACTCAAATATATCATGTAAAAATTAGTTATAGATGACCTGGTTGCGTCCAGGATTGTCATTCGTTTTCCAACACGAGCGCCGACTTCGACAATAAACTTATCCGCTACACATTTTAACTCACATTTCCAGAGTTTTGAATTTAAATTTTTATCTCAAATAGATGTAAGAAAACTCAAACAGCCAACATTCAATTAAAAATATGAAGGAATTGTAAAATAAAAGTTAACTGGTCCTGATGGCGAAAGTTCCAATCTCCTTCGGACGAAGATAAACTCCACTATGCACAACGCAGGCACTACTGTGTGTGACGCTGCAGGCTCCCATATAAATACTTATTGGATCTCGTTTAAATCCACGGAGATTCTCGAAACTCTACATCACATTTCCACTAGCTCGGCTTATACAAACTACAAATTATTGGCACAACGATATAATAACAGCTAAAATCTGTCATCTCGATAGATTAGATGAACACTTCACCGATAAATTTTCTTCGGCACCTGCCTCATTCGTGCAATATGCATCGTAGTATAAACTTAACTCCTGTCGATTGTCTTACGCTGTCTTAGCGTTGCCCTGAATCACATACTAGAGAACAAATCGGATTCCGGCCAGGACAAGGTTGTACAGATAATTTTCCTCCTTAAAGCAATTTCCTGAACAGCGACATGTACAACACCGTCTTTCGAGACTTCAATGGTGCATTTCAATTCGTGTATCGCAATGTTTTATTCGATATTCTGTCAAAAAGTGGTACGCCAATTAAATTCGTAAATACTACACTAGTGCTCTACACATATGCTGCTGGTTGCGTTAAGCTCTACAGCGAATTAACACAAAACTACTAATACCAAGGACGTACGTCAAGGCTGTCCACTGTCCCCAGTATTGTTTCATGTTGTAATAGATGATGTCATGTAGAATACACTTCCATACGTTCAGGATGCAGATGTTTAATTTCTCCCCGAAGTTATAATACTCAATCTAGACTGTGCAGACGATATTGAATAGTATTAAACAAATTAGACTCTGTTCAGACCACCTTCAATAAATTATATGTTGCCATTCCGTCTTTCGGTATGAAATACGGACTTCCTAAATATACGATAATAATACAAAATTACCCCCAAATCACTTGAAGTCTAAGGTTACAAAGCAGACATCTGGACGTCGTTGACATGTTGGAAAATCTTCGTAGATGTATCGAAAACTCAGGTAATATGAGTAGCGAGATGAGTACGAGAATTGCGATGTATAGAGTAAATTTCTCTAACCTTGCCATTTATTGAGAAATTTGAGTATCTAACTCCGCCTTAAAGATTATGTAGAATGCATCTGTCATTTAGAAATGACGATCTTGGACGCTTACAGAAACCAAACGAATTTTTTTCGAGAAGCATGGCACATGTAGGTTACCAACAACGAATAACAAACTCTGACATCCGTAGACGCATTTTTAATCAGTCAACAAGTTCACCTCGTTAGACAAACATATAAGACTCCATTAACTGCGTCGGCTTGGCAATGCTTTAAGTTTGTATTCAATACGATTGCCCAGTAGAGCATTATTCTCTCAGCCAGCGCCGATGTTGACTTGCCTTCAAGCTGACTTGGCCATAATGTTGTGAAGAGGTTGAGGTTACTAACTTTGGTGTTATCTAGGCAAATCTACTCATACTAACTAGATCCACGCCCCCCTAAACCATTCTTCTTTAATAATTTGTTAGTCTAAATTATTATTTGTCATTATTGTGTTAATTTTTTTTCTTTTGTTTGTTAAAACATACCAAACTTGAGAATTATAACTACTTCTGAACAAATGTTACTCCAGCAAATTCATACACTCGGGCCTTGATCGATATCAATTATTATAATTTTTGCGGTAATCATGACATCATTCAAATAAAAATATAACAATTCGATACTGCTTTTGCAATTATGTATTTAATGTTGCGCACCAAGTAACAACTAGTTAAAATATGACTAGAATAGTAAACCAAAGTCAGAATGAACGGTACATATAACCTCACGCGCACTATTGTTCCGTGCTAACCGGCTACTCATCAGTAGGAGACCGTACTACGTCCCATATCATAAAATATAGTGTGTACAGTGCGCAGTACCGGCTTCAATTGATAAGTTGCCATGATACACGAAACATTTGGGCGCATGAGATTATACCCGGTTCAAGCTGACTTGGTTTAATGTATATATATATATATATATATATATATATATATATATATATATATATATATATATATATATATATATATATATATATATGGTTATATCGCCTTCAATACAACAGTGTATAAATACGTGAAACATAAATACAAATCGGTCTTTAGTAGTTATCACGTACAAGAAATCATTACATTTTATAAAAGAATAAAATATTAATTAGAAAGCAAATTAAAAAAGAATTAGCCGTTTGTCAATGAACCGAGTGTTCTTCGTATCAAACCAATAATACAGGCCAAGAAGAAACTTACGCGAAGTGGAAACTGCAACTGTGCGTAAACTTCAGTGAGTAAGCTGTTGTGGTCCGAAGTACGTCGTGTCTTCATCAGACGAACAATACAACAGTCAACTTGCGCAACACGATCAGCAAACACGCGTTCTTCTGTGGCCTCTTGCTCCTGTTTCTGTATGATGAAATGGGAAAAATTAGATTATTTCGTCATTTACAAACGCGCAAATTCCACTGTAGCATGAATTAAGTTGTGTTAAATCCAATGTTATTTTCTACATTTTTAAATTCATTTACAAAAGCAGAATTATTACTAAACAGCGTTCAATTACAATAATAGAGCAAATTGTTGGTGGTGTAAAACAGTAAAATGCGTTGTGTCTAATCAGTCACCGCACAACACAACAAAACCAGTGCTAATCACACGTACTGACGCGTGTGACGTAAAGTCCATCCCCTCCTCAACGTGGTACGACGGTGTCAACCATGTCTCGATGGCCGATCGTACATGGGCTAACGGGGCTATGGCGGTGGTGTCACCAGGGCGTGGTGGATTTCCGACCGGCAATCGGATCTCCTATAAAATACCACATGAGCCCGACGACGGCACCATGACTCGGCGTGTGTTCCCCGCCACAAAAGGGTTCAACAGCCACAGGATTACATGGACTCCTGGACAGTACCCCGTACTTCCGAATGGCGAATGAGCTCTCAACAGCCACCGGCAACCATGCAACTTACTGCTGCCTTGCAGACTGCGCTTGGATGTGCAAAGGCTAGAGGTGCGTCCTCGATCAAAAAGCCGAGTGGTGAGGGGACACCACTTGTACCAAATTCCCAAGAAACTCCATGAAATGTGGAGCCGGCTTATCCTCCAAAAGGAGTCAGCCGCAGTAAAGTAAAAGTAAAGTACTGACGCGTTTCGACCTATCATGGTCATCATCAGAATACGACGGCAAACTGACTAGCGAGGATCAAAGTGCAATTCATGCATATGGAATGCTGTTGGTTAAATACAATTTAAGCCCATTTCTACAGTGCAAAATCGCTAATGTCCAGACAATAAACATTGCCAGTCAATAGATAACAGCAGAGTTTGGCCCATTGACGAGTTAATACATGTGAGGCTAATAAAAACTTCGTAGCAACGAGCCATAGCTCGTCAGTTAGCACATCGAAACACCAAATGACTTTATGTTTTGATATGCATGCACCAACGTAGGTCTTTTATCTGAAAAAAGATTTTGTAAGAGCATATAGCTAAACAGCTGATCTACCCAGGCCTCTCTCTTGTTGAACCACGTTTGCCGCTACACTTCTGCATTCAAGTTCCAATCGGTTTGTCTTAAGGGGATGGCGCGCTATGTTTGAAACGAACAATAACGTAAATGACAGTGCCCAGCCACAATATTACCGGTCTATTAATTCAGTGGTTCTATTCATTCACCGAAATTGTCTCGAAAGTTAATTAGAAAGTTGAATAATTAGCCATCTTAGGCAACGCCACAACCAACGCAATCAGCGTCCCTTAACTACATTCGCGTTTGATTACATATGGAAGAGCAACTGAATAGACAGGCGCATAATGTTGCTCCTATCTAGTTCGCACTTACAATAAGCTACAATAGATATCACAAACATTTGTTCTGCGTTACGCAGTTTTACAATAATGTTTTATTGAGTCAATGGACGATGACTGAAACTCCAAAAATTTCGGCGAATATTACACGTATTGAATCTTTCAGAGTAACAGGACTGATCAGAGGCCATAATTAAAAGAGTCACACGCCGTGCACCTAGAAATGGAGAAGATTTAAATTATTGCATATCTAAGAGGGCTAAACTACAGTCCACGATTTTTAATGGAGGAAATGCAAGTATGACAAAGTTTTAGCAATCTGTTCAACTAAATAACCTACCGTTTCCTTTAACTGCACCTGGTTGAACTTTATTCGTGTTAATTTGTGCTGGAATTCACTATTAAAGTAAAACATATGGTCAGGTTCAATCTCCAAGGACTAAAAAAAATAAAATATAAAATACGATGAAAAATGGATAAATCTATTTATCAAACAAACATCAGTACAGTGTTAGAAAAGAGGAAAACGAACTCGTTAACAATTATTTTCAATTTAAGATCAATTGAATAAACAAAAAGGGCCAACTTTAAGTAAGAATTAAAAACATTTTCAACCTGTCGCGCGACAGAAATAAACGGGTAATAAAATCGATTAAACGCGGCATTTCGACTTGATTAAGCATACATATACAACACAATATTTCTTTAAAAAATTATTTTGCCGGCCAAATTTCCGTAGTGTTACACACACTTGGTTTTAGATAAAACTCTTGCGTGCTTAAATCGAAATACTTCATTTTCTAAATTATAAATAAATAAAAATAAATAAATCAAGCAAAATTTGCTGAGCTGCATTTATTTAAATCTAAGAAAACGAAATAGAACTGCCAGTTTGATGATTCGGAGTTTTGTCGTAATAATGGAGAATTAATTTTAGAGTAAATATTTTCATCTATAAAAATAATTAAATCTAACATAATGCCAGATCAAGAATTCATGAGCTAAAGGTAGAAATAATAATAATAATAAGATTACGATAAATGAACCTGTAACAAAAGAGCAGGATTTTTTAAATAAAGTTTTCGAGCTTGAAGTAAACACCAATCCCGTTGTATTTAACCAGTCGTCGAACAACATGACAAAACTACCACTAGCCGCAACGCATTCACGCGTTTAATTCATCCATGATCATCATCAGAGTACGACGGCAAACTGACTACGACGATCAACCACATTGCATATATAGTATATATATATATATATATATATATATATATATATGGAAAAGTAAAGTTAGTTTGCCGTCGTACTCTGATTATGATCATGGAAGGTCGAAACGCGTCAGTGCGTTGCAGCTGGCGGTAGTTTTGTTATGTTGTTCGACGATTGGTTAAATACAATGGGATTGGTGTTTACTTCAAGCTCGCAAACTTGATTTAAAGAATTGTTACCACCACACGCGCAATCAATTATTGCTAAAAAGAGCAGGATTATTAGCATAATGCAATTCGCCATTAAAGCAAACAATCATGCCGTTGACAAAATCCTAGTTGCTTAGATGGAAGCATACACACTTAAATGAGGTGAGCGACCGCCTAAAATTATTATCGCTCGAAGCTAAATAATATTGTGGCGTAAACGACGAGTGGGCAAAGACACTGCAGACATAAAATCGTTAATCATAGGTCGGTGAATGCCTGATACGCATGTCTATTATTAATGTAGGATGTAAAACGCCGTGTGAATATCCACGAGATCCAGGAATACGTAGAAGGAAGGCGACTCCAGACACTGTTCTTTGTACTAGAGAAAGATACATACGCTGAAATACACAGTGGACTGAGAGCAGCCTTCACTGGCCCTCACGTGATGCTTAAGCCAAAGGATAGATTATTCATTGCCTCTTACCTCGCGAGCACGTCATTTCTTTACGGCTGACGAACTAAAGATGTTCAGTATCCACATAGCTTGTCACCAGAAACTTATAATTGCCTCCAGCATTCTAATACATCATTCAGGCCGAGTTCATGGGAAAAAGCTAATCTCCATTCATTCAAATGCGAGGTTAATCGATCTAGATATGGCGTTACCTGTCTCATATCCGGGGTTGCATCGAAAGCCTCATTTGGTCTATGCAAGGTTCGGCGTAGGCAATATGGTCCTACAGTCCTAAAGCTTTAAGCTGCAAATCGTAATCATTCCACTATTTAAATAAAAATATATTTGACAAGCTTCCATAATTATACTGCATCTTAGTGATTGCCAGTGATTTAAATGCCAAAATAATTCAAAGCTACGAGAAAAACACAGCTTTATGAAGATAGACCATGGATGAAATAGAAAGCAACAATGGCATCCAGCTCCGAGTTTTGCAGCTAGCTGTAACTAGGTCGTCGAAAACCAGCACAACAGACTGAATCCTTCTACCAGGCGTACCGATGAAACCCGAGCAAATGGGACGATTAAATCCCATTGATTTAAAGATTGACAACGGTCTCGCACGCACACAACAGACGTTTTCTATTCAGGAAGAGAAAGCGGAACACGGGCATTCTTCCAGTTCAATCAATGATTCCAATGCATGCAGTGGCCAGTATTTTGTTCAAATATACGCATATTGAAATTCACTGAAAATCTTCATGGAGGCTTGTACTTCTGCCACGTAATCTGTAAATAGATCCGATAAGGTACCAATCAGCGACTGGAACGTTTGAGAGCATACATTAAAGCAAGTATCATCATGTGCCCCGACGCTAAAGTCTGGGTGCGTTTTACAATGTCGACTAACATCAAAGTTTCTTAACAAGCGGACACTTTCGCGAAAATAAGAATAAATTGCACTGACACTCATCAGCTTCGTAAGGAGTTTTCTGGCGGTGTCGCGGTGATGAAGATCAACACTTGCTAAATGTTGTTAAAGTATTGTGTTGGGTTAATTCGAGATGGAAACATGCAACAGATGAAAAGATTTTCAAAATTTTTCCTTTCGATCAAAATATCTAGGTAATAAATTTTACATAGCAAATGTAAGCTCTTTAATCATCACAAGTGCAATTTACCGATGCCTTAAGTCTCTTTTAATTACACATATCACCATTGCACTAGGATTGGGCGACCTAGTGTTCTTTTATAGTCAACATTAACATGAAGCATTTTTTGTTTATATGGCAGTGAAACATTAGTCACTTTTGGCTACTGTACGGCTGTACATGATGATGATGATGATGATGATGATGATGATGACGATGATTGCTTTACATCGACATGAGCATAAATTCAAATTTACAAATGCCATCACGCAGCTTAGCTTCACGGTGTTTACACACAACGTCTATTATGTGAAGTACGTCGTAAAGAGTTTGGAAAAAATGATGCTTTGACGACGCATAAACGTTATATGTGAGTTGTAAAAGAATACTAGGTCGCATTTTTCTAGTGTGGATAGATTGTTTAGATTCAGAGGTTTCTCACGCCAGGCCTACAGTTTTGAGACGTCCAAGTTCCGTTTCCATCAACAGCCAAGAAACCAAACTCGAGGCTTCATATGAAATAGATTACTTGTATCTTGATAGTACCGATCGTTGCTGGAATAAAAAGCCACGGACCACCGATCATTATGCGAAAATTACTATTCCTACAAACCAAAATGTATTTAACCAAATACAAGCAAATTAAACGGCGATCGCCAGTTCACACCAGGTTGATAATCGCCAACTGCCCACAATTTTGAGACGCCCAAGTTCCGTTTCCATGAACAGCCAAAGTTTAGCTTAAACATCCGACACGGCGTAAAGAAACCAAACTCGATGCTTCACATGAAATAGGTTAGTTGTATCTCGATAATACCGACCGTTGCTGGAACAAAACGCCACGGACCACGGGTCAATATGCGAAAATTACTATGTCTACGTACCAAAATGTATTTAACCAAATAAACCGTCGATCGTTAGTTCACACTAGACTAACTGTAAGACTTCTATCTTTCGTAGACCTTGATAACAATTGAAAAACATTTCAATTTTTATCGAAAATAAACGATATACTACTTTCGAATGACTATGAAAACTATAGCCGTTGAAAAGACTCATACTATCGAGATACAATGATCTTCACTAAAGCTAAACCGCGATTTAGGCTTTCCTGAGCAGATAAACCATAGTGGTGTAACTGCGGTTTGTAATCGCACCAAACACTAGGTAACTGCACGTCGCTGAAGTTAACTTTGACCACCGAGTAGGGTAAGCAAAATGAGAGACAGTATAAAATTTTTAAATGAAGAACCACATCAGCACAGATGTGAGGGGCACTCATGGTTGCTTAAATGTGGATTGAGATATGCATTATAAATATTGTGTAGACTGGTATATGTATGGATATTTATACATTCATATAAAATGTGAGCATAAAAATATATAGGAAAAGTAAATATACTATACAATCATGTTGAATTGTAGGTACTTGAAGAACCCATTGTTTTGCTTATAGATACATATATATACAAATATATATATAGACCGATATATACATAGACATATAAATAGCTATGTAATTATTAACAAATGCGTTTTGACTAATATAATTTAGCCTTTGAGGTGCACACAATGTTACATGTATGATATTCATATCATACATGGTGTACATATAGATATTTATAAAAGATGTGGAAAGAATCCACATTTTTGCTTATATGCTTATCTATGTATGCATAAGATATAGCGTGCGGACATATATATAAATGGATATTTATATCAGATGTGGGTACAAATACAATAAATTTAAACAAAGCAAAAAATAATGCTTATATATATATATATATATATATATATATATATATATATATATATATATTATATATTATATATATACTTAGATATGTATATGATTTGGACACAAATATTTTCGTGGAAAAATAAATTTATACAGAATATAAGTATAAATGTGTATTTAGTTGAGATACCATTCGTTAATGTAAGCTCAGAAATCCGTCTTGTCCAAACGATAGAATAAAACTATATCCTTTCTACAGTTTATTAACCCCTCTCTCTTTCTCTCTCTCTATAATTTATTGCAAACAGGATGGAATTAGGTAAACATAGGAATTTGAGGATATACGGAAAAATTAAAATTAAAAAAATTTTGTCGATCCTTCTACGCGTTTGAAACAGAAATTAAAGAATAGAGACATCATGGATAGGCGTGTATGTCAATCCATACGTGTTTGCTTGCAGTTATTCCATAAATGTCACTTTAGTAGAGTACACATATGTGTATATAGGTTGTTGTGTGCGATGGGGAGAGGGTGACATGGATGGGTTTTTGTTTACATTTGAGTAGAAGAAATTATGTATGAAGACCGGATATTAAGGCAGACAATAAAAGAAATACTTTAGGAATTAAAATAAATATTAATAGATCTGTTTTGAATGAGGATACCATGTTTGCCACAAGTTGTTTTTTTCCTGTGCGTATGGTGTCAACCCTGAAGATGAAACTGGAAATACAGTCCCGAAAATTTGGGGAAAAAAGAGTGTAAAATCTTGTTCCAACGTCACATTCAGACAAGCAGCTGATGGAGAGCTTCAAAATGAAAGGAAAAGTAAGAACCGATCAATCAAGGCTAATAATCGGTGCATCTAGAAATGTGAAGGATTCAAGATGTTACCAACCAACGAGTGCTATCAATTTTCCCGCACAAGAAAAAGGCGGCATAATGAAATACAAGAATGAAAGCACCGAGCAATATAACTCAACTTTAAGTATTCTTTATTGATTTGCAAAATTTTGGACAGTACCTCAAGAATTCACAATAAGGACAAAAACGATTTACTAAATTAATTAACTTCGCTAACTTTTACAATGTTAAGTTTATACTGATAAATGGATATATAATGGAATTGGATTTTATACCAAATTCGCAAGTTAGACTTAAATAATGTATAAATTTATTTAATCCATTTTTTGAATGAGGAATGTAAATGGAGAAGTACAATTGTGCATTTGGAAAGATTTATTTTCAAACAGGTATATATAAGAGTTCGCGAAGGCAAGCTTATTTTCGACAGAACTCAACTCGACAGCAACATACGCACTTCGTATAGTGAGTTTCGACAAGCAAATTAGATGGTGTATAAAATTCACACAACAGCGAACATGATGCGTAAAACACACATTCAGAAGTGGACACAGGCCAAAACAATTCACCAGCTTATATTGAATTCGCAAACATTTTATTTGTTTATTCAGTTACGAGGAAAGTATATTAACACTGACTGCTTCGGCCATATGTAGCTCCTTTCCATTTTTTACTTTGAAAACTTCTCAGAATGCACCTAATTTGGAATGTGATTTTTATAAATAAGGTGTTCGATTTTTGCCAAAGTACTCTTTGCTACCCGTGTCTAGTCAAAAATGCTCCTGGATTACCTGATTTGGCACTCTGCTAGTCATAGCACAGGGAGTAGAAATTGCACGTCTCTAAATTAATATTAGCGAACTGATCGATTGCAGAGAGTCTGTTCTCTACATTTATGTTTAGCAGTCATTTTGTTGTAAACATAATTTTTTTATGAGGAATTTCCGTTCACAGTGTCTTTAATTTATTTAATCAGTTATTTCGGATGGTGCATAACATATATTAGGTACAGTTTTACTGCGTTTTGGTCGTTTTCTATACGCCTTATATTCTTAAATAAATACTTGCGGATACCCTTTTTATAATGAAGTTGTTTCGGCTACCGCCAATTATTTTCATTGATGATTCTCCGAACAAATTTGCTTTAAACTTTAGAATAATCTGAGCAACCAATTTTTTTCTTGGCAAATTGGAACAGTGCGGTGATAATAGTTGTTCAGTCCAGACCATGTCTGCTTTCTGAATGGTCTTCTTCGTAGACTACCTTCTTCGCGTATCAATACCAATACGACAAGGAAAGAGAGTGCGTCAGATTGGGGTTTATCGCAAGCGCAAACAAACTGAATACGATGGTCAACACAATTAGACTCTCTAAGCATGTCATTTAATTTTATATCTTCACCGACAAATATTAAGCTGTCGTTAAAATACCTCAGATATGTATGGCAGTATTTTGAATTAGTAATCGCAGATTCTAGGTTTCCAGATAGAAAATTAATCATCGGCTAGTAGACTGCCCAACAGACTGGTCATTGCCATTTAATCAATAAGCCTGGACAATTGATAATTTAAATTGAATTGAACAACACTAGTGCACTAAGTATTGTTTTATTACGGATAAGTTGGCTATTCAAAGCAAAACATAACTAATTGAAACTCACCGACGGTTTTTTTACCAAAACACGTTGTCCTTTACCAGCAGCGAGAGACAACAGAGTGCGCTTCAACTCTGTCTCCTCAATGCCTGTCGTTTCAGCAATTTTTGTGTAGCTGATGCCGGACTCTTCGGATTTATCCTTGGAGATATTCACTAACGAATCATGATTAAAAAGAAGTAGCACAAGAGCTTGGAACTCTGAAACCTGGAGCTCTTTGCGATGTTCTCTTGGCTATGCCAACAGTTAACGCAGCGGTGTGTTATTGTTGAGAATGAATTTAGTGTAAAAGATGACAAAATAGAGACAAATACATGCAATGGTTCATAAATATTTCATAAATTTAGAAAAGATAGACACTTAAAACAAAGTGAGCTAAGTTCAAAGATTAGGAAATATCAGAAGCATGTCCCAGAAAATTATTTATAACAGCATAAATTAAAAATTGATTCGAACAAGCTTGCACTTTATGAAGTTAAAAAAAACATTTTTCCTCATCCGAGGCAACTTGATGTTCTTTTGGTAAAAGTATAGTACATTTTTCGCGGGAACATAAAAATATGTACAGACAGATGTATATTTATCTCAACTTTTTACAGACAAACTACGATTAGCGACCATACCTACGAACACCATTTTTGTACCAAAATGTGATAAATATTGCCTTATAATGGGTACCTGTTAGTGTCATTTTGAACATAACCTTGAACTTATAGCAAAAAAACATGCCAGTTATGAAAGAAACTATTTTACAGCACATATATAAAAACCGATTTTCGTTTAATTATATAATCAGAAAAGTTACTAAAAAACAAATTCACTCTGACCTATTCAATTATTGTTTCCCGTTGACTGAAGAATTACTCTTTCAACACTATAGTCAACGATGAACACTGTTTCATAAAACCTGTACAAGTTAGTAAATACAATTCACGAAATAGATCGTTTTTCGACGTTGTTGGACACCTTTTATGTACGTTCCATATTTTACATGGCCTGTACCTGAAGCACGGCACATTTGCTTCAGGCAGCGCAATACAAACCAACTCATGGATTTGTCAGTCTTTCCTGAGACCTACTAGCAATTCATAATCTGCCATAATATGAGCGAATGCCAAAGTTACCTAATGAACTGATTGTATATATATATATATATATATATATATATATATATATATATATATATATTGGTATGAATCCGACAATATAATGATATAAAAAATAGCCACCTACTGGACCAAACTTATTTCCTTATCGCGAAACTATTTGAACGTTTTTTATTCCGCCTCTTCTTGTGCGAGACAATTGATAGCACTCGTAGGCCGGCAAAATTGTTAATCCTTACCATTTCCATGTGCACTGGTTTTGTTGGGCCTTGATTGATGGGTTCTCACTGTCTTTCATTCTGAAGCTGAGTAATATCAATTTTAACGCACAAGAAAAAAGTCGAAATAAAGACAAAAGCACAAGAACAGCGCTGCGAAAGGTACAGCAATATTTACAGTTGTCAGGAATGTGAGAAGGGATATAAAACGTAATCAAGCGATTAAAATTAAATAACGCATGATGACGTCATAGCAACTGCACGTTGCTTACAATTTTAAGCTTTAAGCCAAATATTTTCGGTCCAATGTGGAAAAATAAATAATATTATTAGTCAAGAATTTGTCACAATCATTACTCATTGCTACTTTATTTAGAGAATCAGTTCCGGCATCCCTCCTGGGGAGCCCACTTATTCTTACCTATGACAATTCGCGTTCGTCCTTTTCCTTATATCATGTGTAGATTATTGTGCCGCATGCTGTTATACGCTTATATAAGACACCATGCATAACCAGTATTATATATATATATATATATATATATATATATCACATAAACGAAACATGGCATAAGAAATCAAATGAGGCTTATCAACTAGTCTCGTTTCGTCTTTATTGGACAGTCATCCGTAATTGCCAGAATTTCCAATCCGAGAACAATAGTCCGGTCTCGCAACTCCGCCCGTACGCTAGTCAATTTGCACATACATGAACTTAAAATTTGACATTGAATGACAACACATTTCGACTCCGAGTTCACGATGTCATCCTCGGAGTTCATTCGATTGTCGAACAAAGAGTAAACTTTTTTAGAGGCTTCTTCGCGTTGTTCTGTTTTGTAAAGTTAAACACATAGCAACAGGGAAGGCTATACTGAATTAAAGTGTTATGGCAGGATTTTATGTTTCATTATGTCGGTATAAACTGAAATAAAAAAATGAACTCAATAACTAGACCAGTTCAGGCCTTATTGGGCACTCATCCAATACTCGCCAGAGTTGTAGCGGATGAGATTCGCACCTGGGATAATTCTGTATGCAAAGATGTAACTCATTCCCTACACCATCGAAGTCGTGCTTTGCTTGAATTTTTCGTTGTTTGTTTCGGTGGATCTACGTAGGTGTCTTCGCTGCTAATAACCAATACAGTATGGTGACGAGATGACAAAAACCGAAAAGCATCAACTTTTTCATGCATAATACAAGATTACCTACCTTAGGAAAGATCGCACGTATTACGCAAGTTCCGAGTGTCGGTTCGTAAGTTAATTTTCGGCCTTGGTGATGCGCAGTATAAAATTTGGAGAATTCATCGCGAAGCACCATCATCTAAATAATCATTTTCAGATAAATAAGCTATTATTGTAACGTACATAATTGCAACCAGTCAATCAGATTACACAAAAAGAAACGATTAATGTACGTGCAAAGTCAAGCACCAAAATCAACTGAAGAACAGAAAGTGGAAAGCTTTATATTTCACACAATGCTAGGAAAATCACCAGACAAGCGGTACTGGCATTAAAAATAAACTTAATGGACACATCGGCACCTAAAACAGGCCTCCAGAATATGTGCCTGATTTCATCTCGACAATGATAAGCTAACGTGTTACAGCTAAGCTCTATATCACAGAATAAAGAATTCTATAAAAATAAAAATACACAAAAGAGCAAAGCTATAAGTAGTAATGATCACTTTTTACTTCAATCAAGTTTGTGATTTTGATATGAACAACGGACCAATCATATACATAAATTTGTCAGTATAAACTGTATTTTAATGTAGAAAGGGCAATTCATCCAGTAGACCGGTTTAGTTTTTATTTAAAGCTCATTAATTCTGTTCAGAATTTGCCGCGGACAGTACGTGCTGAGTTCCAAATAAGGACGAAACCGGTCGACTGAATGAATTGCCTTTTCTACTTAGTACAATACTTGGTTTATACTGAAAAATGTATGTATATAATGGATTAGGTATCAGTATCAAGATGGCAATCTTGATTAAATTAATTGTTATCATTGCTTGCGCAACCTAATGCTGGTTTAATTATATGATTCCTTATTTTCATATTTATGTCTATCGTCAATATCACAAACACTGCATAATATCGCTAAGGAAGTTCATCAAATATACTGGTTTCGTCTATGCTGATGTATTGTCTTCTGGATGACATTTTAATCCAAAAAAGAACTACAAAAATAAGTTTCCTACCATTTTGATGCTACTACTGTACTAAATATTGTTTCTAAAGAATTCAAAACAGACGTAGCATTCATTATGTTCTTCGGGCCATTACTCTACCACTTCTCCGAAATGCCTAGAGTTTGCATACGAAAAACTTAAGGCAGTCACAAATGGTGCTTGTTTAAAAACAATTAATGAAGAGAATAACAAATCTGTAAAAGCAAAACTGCGGGAACAATAAAGCTAAAAACTAAATATAATTTCAAATTTTCACAATTAATACAAACGTCAATATTGAAAGCTTACAAAAATGGTTCCTCAGTTGTGTTCAAAGTTCATTAAGAAATCAAGACGTTGCGATAATTTAAATTTTAAAACATATTGGTTAAACAATTTAAGGAGAAATTCAGAATTTGATGATGTTGATGATGATAATAATAATAAAAAGGACGAGTAAAATGCGAAGAGGAACAAACGACTAGAAAAGAAAAAGTTTAGCCACAAGATCATAACAATTAATTTAATTTTTTACAAAGGCCAAATACATGTTTAGGAACAGGATCATTATCATCGTCATTACCACGCACAGCAATATAAAATTGTTAATATTTAAAATTTCGCTGTCAAATAGTCAGAAATATTAAAACAGGAATTTACAAAAAAAACCTGATGATAAAATTAATAATTTCAGGAAAACATGTTTTCGAGATTAATGAGGGGCGAGGATCTAGATACTATGAGTATATTTACCCTGACAACACACCGAAGTGGGGCAAACTAAACTTCTGCAAAAACCATTGTGGCAAAATCAACTTCAAGTCAAGGAAGCATCGGCATATTGGACAGCAATAAATCCTAAAGACATAGGCACGTAAAATCAAGGCTTTTAATTTTTTAATTGTATGAGGAGATCAACAGGTCGAGTGTATAAAGGCGCGAATTATTTCCGACAATAAGGAATTGGTGTCACCAGTCGCATTCCTCAATATTAACAATGGAGGTATAGTATATTAGCACAAAAAAATAAATGAAGTATACCTATTTGTACTTAAGAGTACAAATGTAGCTGTGTGGCACTAAGAAGATATGAGGCCGATAAAGCAATCCAGAATCCGTTGATCTTTAGGCTTTGCGCCAGCTATTGTTTAGAAAGTTATGAATTAAATACGCAGAATGCCAAAGCGAAAAACACAAACCAAAACGATGAGAATATCGAATATCATTTGTGTCTCAGCTACCATTTATACTTTATTTCTTCAGCTATAATTTTAGCCTTTATATCTATATACGAATTTTGAATAAACTAATTAAATTTAAACACTCTAAGTCCTAAAATAATCAATCAACATATAAGAACGATATATATATATATATATATATATATATATATATACATCCTGATTGGAACACAAACAGAACCAGGGCTTCATAAATATATTTGTCTAAAAAACATCAGACATATGCGCACAGACTCTAAAAAATAATGGTAACAAAACATATAGTTTCACGATAAATAAATAGTTTGCACCGTGGAATTATAAACACAGAGATGGTTTACACTGAAATTATTAACCAGTCTTCTGTTATAAATTACATCGACCATATATATTGCATACATCAGAACATACACACATACATACATACATAATTTCATATATACATTTATATATATATATATATATATATATATATATATATATATATATATATATATATAACTACCTGATGCGTTTGCATCAAGTAATAGCCAATATTTGTTCTAGCTTGTGCGCACAACAGGTCCAAGAACAATTAACTTAGCGAATCTAAGAATGATAGAAACAACCATCCAATAACCCATAAAACAAGTCGTGTTGATAGGTTGGCTGAACACTTCAAAGATCAATTGTCTTGGTTACCTGCGTCAGTTCAGATTCCTAAAAGCATGTTAATCTCGAAGAATCACTATAGTTCGAAATACAGAGTGCTATCATATCTTAAACGCCACAAATATGCAGGACCCGATTATTTGCTTCCGGGCTTATTCAACGATGGCAGTAATATATGGAATGGGGAGACCGTGCCACTTGCTTGGAATTAGTGGGTCATCATTTTTATCTTCAAAAACAACAATCGTAAGCCGTGGGATAACCGCATGTAGGTTATTTTTTTCGATTAGCTTGCACCGTCTTAGTGCTTCGCGTAAATCACATAGTAGAGAAAAACAAGCCGGATTCCCATCAGAACATTAGAGCAATGCTCTATTCGGTATTCTGATGTGCTTCTAACATATTTTTGTTGTTATTAAAAAACATTTTCTCTTCTTATGGTTATATGACCATGAAAAAATTAGATGTTTCTTTATATCCGTTGATGTAACCGACTGGAACACCCTTCTCATAATAGATTGCTTAATAAATGGAGAAAACAACTCGTCTTTCTAGCACATAATATAAAAATTTGAACTCAATCATAAAACCCAAAATCATAACAATTACTGAATGGCATTTATATAATTAAACGAACACTGGTTGCGCGGGCGGTGATAACAATTATTATAATCGAGATATAATAATCTAACCCATTAATGATTTGCATATGTCAGTATAAACTAAGAATTATTTAGTGTAGAAAAGGCAATTCATCCAGTAGACCGGTTTCGTCCTTATTGGGAACTCATCATGTACTGGCCAGAATTTGCCGCGGACAGGACTCGAACCTGGGCACGTCTGCTTCTGAATCTGGTGCTCTAACCACTGAGCCATCCTGCCGCACACTACACTGCACACAATTTTCAGTTATATACTAACTAATGGAACTTGGTTAGTCTATTTTTCCTTTAGGTAGGGCTCATATGGCATCCATTTAGACCCAAAGTTCCAACTAACCATCCAAAATCTGGCATTACTGAACAGACACAACACTAGATGGGGAAGTGGTATTAAAATGAACATTTATATAATTAAACGAACATTTGTTGCGCTGGCGGTGATAACAATTTCTATAATCAAGTAGATGTGTCCAGGTTCGAGCTTTGTCGGCGACAAATTCTGTCCAGTACGTGATGAGTTCCCAATGAAGACGAAACCGGTCTACTGGATGAATTACCTTTTCTACACTATTCAATTCTTAGTTTATACTGGCATATGTAATTAATTAATGGGTCAGGTGCTTACACTGAATGGCATGTCAAACCAGGATGAATCCATAGTCTAGGATATTGCAAATTACAATGTAAAATTACATGTTAAAATTTTTTTAAATGATTTGATCTCGTGCAACAATTTTGTAACGAATGTATTGCAAGAGAACTTGCGCAGTTAGAAGCAGATTACATTCTACAAATTGATTTTTTTAAATTTCCGGCATAACAAAATGGATAGCCACTCAAAGGCTTCCAAAAGTGACTAAGCTGGAACCAAGCAAACAAATTTAAAAAAGTAATTATTAAACGCAACCGAAACATAAACCTACTTCTTGAGGATAGTTAGCTGTAGTTTTAGGATAAGGCGGCCACGATGCAGGACATATGATGCAGACGTTCAGCTCAATATTTGAATTAACTTTCTGAACTGAAGTCGAAATTTTAGCATCAGCTGACATCTCATCCGTTAATGATTCTACAGTTTCTTTTTCTTTTGATATAGATTCTTCTGATTTTGATGCGCATGTAACATCACTTTCTGTTGGATGTGTTCCGATACTCATATTAACATCATCATTCGATGCTAAAGAAGCTGAAGACTGGATGTTGCGGAAATTTTTACTGAGCTGTCGACTAAGTTCGATGTCCTGGAACATTGTCTCCATTTTTCGAGTATAGTTCGGACCACACTCTAAAATAAAAGTGAAAAGTTAAGTAACACATGACATAAAACAGCATGAAAGAATTGGTTTTATAATCAAGTCAACAAGTTTCGACAACTGTAGATTATTGTTACCATCACCCGCGCAAACAATTATTGTTAAACTGTAGATTATGTCTATTTACTATGTATTTTATTTCTTCATTTCTTTGATTTCGACGAAAACTTGGTCGTATATTTAGGAGTGCATCGGAGAGAATCATCTTAATTCATCGAAACTTTTGACAACCATGAACAAACTTCTTGCCTGCATACTACGGAACTCCTCTTACAAAAGGGAACGCTGGAGCCTCAAAGCCACATGCTCCGAGCATACGGTTCTCGTCAGTCATGAGTATGAAAAACGAATACTCAATGCAAATTCTTCACGCTCCATCCTTGTTCATAACCATTGATAGCACTGGCATCAGGAAGATCCCTCGAGGAAACAAATTGAACAAAAGCTTGAATGGAAGCATACACATAATTAGCCAAAGACACATCATTGCTACACGCATAACGCCATAATGACCGCCTTAGCAAGCGAGTTACAGCAACGTAATAAAAATTGCATAGGAATAACAAACAAAAATATATACAGCACATTTGCGAAAGTATTGTCGCTTCCGTATCCTTAAAAGTCGTATGTACGCATAAACGTTAAAAAAACATTTGGCTTATTTACTCACCTGGCCCTTGTTGTACCTAACCAAGTGTTTGAATCCATTTAGCTATGCATCTTTTATTTGAACTAATTTTGAGAAAAAAATTATGTCGACCGTATTACCTCTAGTTAGGCAAAATTAATTGCTGTGCTATTGCTTCAGTAACTCAGTTTATGTGATGAAGGGAGGCGCTCTTCTACAACGCATAGTCTTCTTTCTGCATTCATATACGGAAACTGTAAATCTTTAAGTCATTATTACATGATCTGTGTTTTAACTAACACAGGCTGAATTACAGGTGTTCTGGTTCTTGAAAATATTTCAGCGGTTGCCTTCTTCAGAATTTGTGACGATGGGTGAACAGAAGAAGGCGACCGCCAATAGCTACCGAAATATTTTCAATAAAAAAAACAACTAGAATTCAGCATGTGTAAGTAAAAATACAGATTAGGTAATTTTTATAAATGAAGTTTCAAATGCAGTCCAGGAACAAAAAGTTCAGAGGCACGGCTTGTATGTCCTAATGACAGGATTTTCTCGAGCTCACCGTTGGAAAACCCTTAATTCTCATCCCCTCCTCAACGAGGTACGACGGTGTCAACCATGTTTCGATGGCCGATCGTACATGGGCTAACGGGGCTATGGCGGTGGTGTCACCAGGGCGTGGTGGATCTCCGACCAGTAATCGGATCTCTTATAAAATGCCACATGAGCCCGACGACGGCACCATGACTCGGCGTATGTTCCCTGCCACAAAAAGGTTCAACAGCCACAGGATTACATGGACTCCTGGACAGAACCCCGTACTTCCGAATGGCGAATGAACTCTCAACAGCCACCGGCAACCATGCAACTTACTGCTGCCTTGCAGACTGCGCTTGGATGTGCAAAGGCTAGAGGTGCGTCCTCGATCAAAAAGCCGAGTGGTGAGGGGACACCACTTGTACCAAATTCCCAAGAAACTCCATGAAATGTGGAGCCGGCTTATCCTCCAAAAGGAGTCAGCCGCAGTAAATTAAGTAGAGTAAAGTAATAAAGAGTAGTCTTATCAATAGTATTAAAAAATAAGGTTAGATTTGATTGACAATGAAATTAATTCATCACTGCTGATAATCCGTCAAAGATTAGAAAGAATTATTTTGGCCAAACTGAAGAGTAATCCTAGACTAAGATACAAACTCCTCACAGACTACAGTAAATATAAGGAAACAATAAAGCTTATATTATTAGTAAGTAAAAAGTAATTCTCATCTAATTAGGCATGATGACACATAATTACCGTGCTTTAGTTTGGACAGCATGGACTTCTCCGCATCAATCGAAGCGCTTTTTCCCAGTAACAGTCGCTTCGCCAGTTCTTTCGTGTAGAACGCCTCAAACACATCTTTTCCTTCGATAAATCTGAAGAGCAACATAGCCTAAAATAAAATGAGCCAAGAAGCGTGGAACATGTTAATAGCATTAAAAAATCAAATCAATTAACACACTTACTTTACTTTACCTTTACCGCGGCTGACTCCTATTGGATAAGCCGGCTCCATCATGGAGTTTCTTGGGAATTTGGTACAAGTGGTGTCCCCTCACCCTGACTAGAATATCATACAGTGCACTAATAAACTAAACTATACAACCTTATATGAAGATGATTAATGTACATCACTAAGTAGTTTGATTGAGCGATCTAGTTGTTTTAAACCCAGTACATAACTATGCATATTGCAAATCAATAATTAAATCTAGAAAAGGAAATATTTCCAGGTAAACCGTATCATCTTATCAACGGAATCTTGCTTGGTTGATTAGGTGAAAATAGTACAACAGAAACTTCTATGTCAAATTCAAACTATATTTGAGTTTCACTCGTTCACATCCCTAGGAAACAATATTTTTCCTGTAGAGAAGAACAATATAATGAGGGTTAAATACACAAAACGCAGTCTTATTGTCAAATTAACAAGTATAACAAGTAAACTAAGGTACATTAAAATATAGAAGTCATGCGTTTACGTCAATTTTGAGTGCACGTTGAAAAAATTTCGCTTTATATAGCTTAAGCTTGTTGCGCATCTGAATATATACTTCATTATATAATTAAAAAAGCATTGATTACGCGGGCGGTGAAACCAATTATATAAATCAGAGTTGCTAGCTTAATATAAACATCAATCACATTATATACACACATTCACCATTATAAACCAAGTGTTGCGTAAGGTACAAAAGACAATGCATCCAGTAGACCGGTTTCGCCTTGATTGGGAACTCTTCACATACTGTTTAGAATTTTCCGCGGATAGGGCTCGAACCTCGGCAAGTCTTCTTCGAAATCTGTTACTCTAACCACTGAACCACCCTGTCGCCCACTATACACAATTCTCAGTTATATACTAACTAATGTCTCATGGTTAGCTTGTCTTATATGTGGAGCCTATGTGGCATATCTTTAGACCTAAAAGTCCAACGACCTCCAATCTGTTAATATTGAATATATATTTACATCCAGCAGAATATATCTGATTGATTTTATCTAAGCGTGACCGACTGTAAATGCCTGATAAAATATAATTGGTACACACCATAAAATTATATATATATATATATATATATATATATATATATATATATATATATATATCTTTATAATGTCCATGCCTTTATTTACATAGTATATTTATAATTAGAAGAAGTGAATATTAATAACAAGGATAAAGGCTATTTATTGTGAATATAATCACCGCTTACACAAATATGTATGATTGTATAACGATGATTAGTATTCACGAAATTAATGGCCTTTACCCACTTTGGTTATTAATGTAATCTTTTCTTCCTAATTATAAATATATATATATATATATATATATATATATATATATATATATACATATGCATGTGTGTAAATTTATGCATTTCTTGTTATTGCCATCTAAACGATTTATATGTGTGATGATGCAATTGTTTAGAAAACCATGATTTCGGCTTTATGGAAGAACTCAATACGACAATATGATCTGCGTTCCATCACTAAATGCGGTATTGATGGCACAATTACGTTAGTTCATAAATTATGATAATTAACAATCCATGGTGGTGCTTCTCGTTGACTGTGTTATGGAGTTGCAGACAATCAAGGTGAACAATTAAACAATAATTGATTGCAAGGGTAGTGGTAACAATTCTTTAAATCAAGTTTAGGAGCTCGACGTAAACACCAATCCCATTGTAATTAACCATAACAAAACTACCGCCAGCCGCAACGCACTGACGGTAGCTTTGTTTTGTTGTTCGACGACTGGTTAAATACAATGGGATTTGTGTTTACTTCAAGCTCGCAAACTTGATTTAAAGAAAAGGTGAACAATGCTTTACATTTTAATCCTTGACTGCTTATTCGTTAAACTAATTTATGGAGCAAACCTGGAGGCGCAAGTTCCAACTCAATTCCGGCTATACAATTATGAAATCTACAGAGCCTACCTATATGAGGTTCGACTACTTGACCTTAAATTGAAGTTATTTATAATCATAGGTGATTCAGCTAACTATTGGCTCTTACATAACGGACTACTATATATCAGTGATCAACAAGGATTTCCTATTACCGCGAGTCAAAGACTTTTAATGGAGATTTATATCTCTAAGAATTACGCCACCCCGCCCCAAAAGACATCGAATGGTCTCAATTTATATTTCACAAAAATGAGCAACTAAAAAATTATAAATTATGTATTGAGGCGTGACATTTTGGAGATTACTCGCACCGATATATGCTACTCAACATATCATTGATCCGCCAATCTTAGGTCAATACAGCAAGAAAGGATAGAGGTTAAATAACTTCGCCTAGCTAAGTCAGTTGTGTACCTCGAATACACGCGTTAGATTTTATATAGAAATGCTCGCGTTGAGCTTTCTCAATGGACGACTGTCTGTTAAGAAAATGAGCAAGAGCCGAAAATTATGGCTGCACAGACAACGGATAATAATATGCAACATTACGGCTTCAATTAACAAATTGTCAAAATCTTCGTAGCGACGCAGTTCCAAACTATACTTACCTGGACACCACAATACCTAAGGAAGAGCTAGTAGACAAGCTCGTCTTCGTTGGCAAAGTTTCGTGGATCGCAACTACAAGAGCGTTACTAATTAGGATTCGACGATATAACGCGAAGGGTTTCAAACCAAGAACTATGCTGAACACGTGGACTCCATAGTGGTAGACGAACTGGTCCAATACTGCTCAATTTGATTTTTTAGCTTAGAGACTGAAGGATTACGTTAAGCGTAATCTAACCAACACGATGGAAGCCTTATTTAATTGTCTAAGAAGTGCTTACCGACGCATTTCAAAACTAGCCTACGAGTGCCAGCGCTGCTTATTATTATTATTATTATTTAAGAACCTACATGAGCTATGCGTGTAAGTATCTATGGAGTTCCGCTTACTCACGAATAAAAAAATTGTTAATACAAATTTAACGTACACACTGCCTATAAGGTGAAGTGAAATACTTGTTTGTCCCAAATTAAGAAAATTCTCATATTCTTCTCGTCACTTACACAGCTACCAAAATATATGAATTCTGTAAATGCTTCAACCAGGAGATTTAAAGCAAGTGATAAGTGATCCTTCAATATTATTTTACATTTGAACGATGCAAATTTTATACCGAAAGACGAAAAGGCAAATGGTCATCTATTCAAGGTGACTTATGCAGAATCACGGTTGCTGAATAATAATCTGTCTCTGTAGTCGGATTCAACTAATCTACCGCCTTCGAAAACTTCGATACCTGCATACTAAACGTAAGAAAGAATTTATAATAATAACTATAACAAAAAGGAAAAATCGTAGAGTATATCGTTGTCGGAAGTCATTTCTGATAATTAAATGTTCAATAATGCCTTTTAGGATTGGACGCGACTAATGTGTTCGTGTAAAATTCTAATTATCTATTATTCAATATTACATGTGCCTTTGACAAGCTTAGATTTATACAAAAACTTCCGTACATTAAATTATATGCAAAGAAATATTTTATACAAAAAACAACTGACTATAACAAAATTCATATACGAGTTACAAACACCAAAAAAGGAAAACCAAGGCAAAATATAATATGAACTGACATATTTCAATAACAAAGTATACATTAACGAAGAAGATAAAATATTATATTTCGAAAAAATTTGTAACGTAAGAAAATATTCTCGAAGTAACGCATATATTTCTTCTTAAAATTCAAACCCTTTAAATGGTTAATACATATGCCGTACAATGTCTTACCTTGTCCATAATTTTCTCCAACTCTTCGTCGGACTGTACACGGTTTCCGGCTCTTAGATGGGAATCCAAGTATTTGGCGAGAAACTCGGCAGGCTTATTGGCTCGCTGATTTATGGATTCCTCGAATGCTTCCTGAAGAGTGCGGCTAAATGAAGCCTCGCCACAGAAACAAGCGTCTATTACCAAGCCAAAATATTCACGCAAGTCGATCAGCTGTTTTATCATTGATTTGTCCTTCTCCGAATCCTGTTGGGGATTATTCACAATCTCTTTCCCGGACTGCTTCACATAGGCACGAAAGGCAAGACGAAGCTTATCGGTACCCCGAGTAATACGTGAAACCAGGGAATATAGCAGTGCCATTTGGTCAAGGCGCTTGTCACGAATAATGCCATTGAATCCAGACGAAAGCAGACCGTCAATTGGTTTTGCAATCAATTCGTTGTCCAGCGTCACCATCAAACGATAGCGAGTTGTACTCGGCTTCAGGTAAGCCTAGCAAAATATGTTAAATGAGCATGTCTAAGTTTAAAAAGATGCGAAAGGTAACCTAACTAATAATGCCGAAATCAGAAGCTAAACCTTTATCATGAACAAAACGCCGCAGCTTGAATTCACAATTAGTAACTCTACAAATTTTACTCTAGTGCGCTTTAACTAAATGTGACATAATGTTAAAAAGCATAGTAGTAAATAAATAAAAATAATAGCCAAGCAAATGAGAAAAGAAGCAGTCTGCCAACAGTTTGTAGCAAAATTTCGCTGCAATTATTCAAGCACTCGGTCAAAGTCAGCGACTCACTTGAATACGCTGTTCTTCATCATAAAGGTATTTAGATACGCGATTCAGATAGTCAGCAAGATACAATTCGGCCGACAATCGGCTAGCTTCTTTGGAGTAAAATTGTTCACTCTGTCGCAAAAATTCACCAAGAAAGTGACTCTCGTATAGCTGCAAATCGTTGTACATTGATATTATTGAACGAAGCAACTGACGATCTGGCACAGACTCACCAGACCTCTCCTGCCAAATCTGGTGTAAAAGCTGGCGAAGAATACGAGAATGCACACTTTCATGACCAATCACGTTGGTGCGAAACAAAGACAACGCCAACTCCCTGTTGAAAATATAATAAAAAGAGCACAAGTATTAGCGCTGATTACAGTACACATATTATTTTAAAATATGCGTAACTGGCACTCAATTGACCAATATGGCAAAATACAGCTGATCTCTCTACAAAACCCGTCACAGACAAGTGTTCAATATTCCGCTTTCTGTTGCAGCACTGACGAGGTAGACACCAAACCCCTTCAGGTTCTTGTGGAGCTCGCGTTTGCGCGCGTAGCACATGTTGCCGCACATAGTTAGAATTGACTAAATCTTCAGGTATTACAGTTCATTATATTGTAACGAGAAGGAAGGCAAGGGCTAGTTGGCAGTCTTTGGGTTGATAAACCAACAATACACTAGTTAATCGTTTAGAAGGCATTAATTGCTCACTAATTAATTCATTCTGAAAAGAAAAATTAATGCCTTCATGACCCAGATTTTCTTAAATTGCATGCCTTAAAATCAAAATCACCAAATGCTATCGAATTTCAATAATGTAGAACATGTTAATAGAAATCGTGCACATTTACGTTAGTTCTATAAGACGGTAGATCACGCGTGAGTTAATTAGTTGTACAATAATTTGCATCTAAACTAACTTTTTAAGTTCACAAAGTTATAATGAGAAATTAAAAAAATAAACATCGAGTTGCGTATGAATCAGGCTACACCCTCATATTAAAAATGTCGCTTTAATGACAGGATTAATCTAGATCAATTGCAGTAGTTACTTTTCCGTTCAGTTTCGAACCATCGAATTAGCAATTATGGAATGACTTTAGATAACTTGCTTCTATTTAAACAACCCTTTAATTTATAGTGCTAATTCCACATTTGATCTTCAAAAACTAAGTTTTGAGAAAAATGTTATGCAGGCTATTTTGCCCCCTGTGAAACATTCAGCAGAAGAATAAAATTGCTTAATCCAATCATCTACTAAAAATTAGGTACAGTACCAGTTGGCGAAAGCCCTAATTTATAACTCGAATATATTGAAAACTGCGAACAATGTGTGTCATGACCAACACAATTAAATATTAAGCCATAATTTCGATACAACTGATCATCAGTGAAGTCCAGAGATGTCGAATATAACACCATAAAGCGATTGTCATTTACATTATCCAAAAAATCATATCGGGCGGCACAACAACCAGAGATGCAACAAAATAACCAAAAAAAGTAAGATTTTTAAAAAATTTTCCCTAGCAGCAGCCTACAGTCGTTACAGTTCATGAACACTGAACCGCTTAAAATTAGTTGGCGAGCTAATCTTAACAATGGTGTTCCGGCTAACTATTTAGAATGTTTAGAAAGCTTTTTGTGATAACCTCTCTAAACTTTTGGTGATCAGACCGTGCAAACGATAATAATTAATTGACCATCCTATCCTGCCCGATTATGTCGCCGATCCAATTTTCATTGAAGTCTTGTGTAGTAAATCATTTAAAATCAGGAATATGCGAACTGGTGATTGTTTATAACCAACACATAGTCATGAGGTAATAATGATTCCATAATGCAAAAGACGCCATGGCGCGTGAAAATGTTGGCACACTTGCTGAATCTTGATCCATGAATAATTGAAAACAAGCTTATCATCATCATCATCATCATCATCATCATGTCCAGCCATACAAAATTCAAAAGTGGCTAATATCTCACTGCCATATAACCATAAGTGAGAAAAAATATAAATAAAAACAGAAATATTTTAAACAAATCATTACTGAGATTTATGAGAGAGAAAGAATACTTAGGTACCATGAGTAAAATTATCAGGATAACTCACAGAAGTGAGGCAAACTAAACCTCTCCATAACACCATTATGGCCAAGTTAGCATTCGGGTAAGGCAACATCAGCAATATAGCTTCCTTGCAGCTTTCACTGTATCATGTCATAAATAAACCAAATGCCGCAGCTAACTTGGCCCAACTAAGAAAAAAAGGTTACAAAGATGATTCTACTAGACATCTGCAACAAGATCGCCACTGAGTTTGATTCGATGTCACATCGCTAAGGGTTTCTACGCAAGAACTATGATGTGCACGTGGACCCATCCTGGCAGACGAGTGTGTCATATACTACCCAATTTGGATGTAAGTAACTTGTACTGTTTCTGTCATGTCAAAATCTGTCCACCTTGTTTCTTATGCCAATCTGATGCCTGATGAGATAAACAGAGCTCTACTGGGCAATCGAATTGAGGGCATACGCAAAACAGGACAGAGCCCATAAAGTTGATTGATTATTGTTTGTTTTTCTAACGAGCACTTATTGGAAGATCAAAAATACGTCTACGAATATCAACGTTAGTTATTCGTTTTTGGTAACCAACATGTGCTATACGTCTCAAACAACGATGATTGAATGCCTGTAATCGGCTAAGATCATCAAGTTTAAGAGGCCAAGTTTCACTAGCGTATAGTTAAACTGCGCGTGCAGATGCATTGTAAACACAAACTTTTAGGCAGAGTGAAATACTCGTGTTTCTCCATAATGACGAAGGTTCGAGAAAGCTACTCTAGCTTTCGCGATTATTAGTCTCATCTCGTCAGACATATTGACAGAGTTCCCAAGATATATAAACTTGTCAACTATGTCTAGATCTTCATTCTGCAGTCGCAGCGTTGGAGTGAGTGGTGGGTGATCCTTTAAAAAGTATCTGAAATTTAGTGGGGGCGAATTTCATACCGAAGGATGGAACAACGTTTGCTAATCTATTCAAGGTGGCCTGGGCAGCATCTTGATTGTCGAATAATAGTACGATATCGTCTGCAAAGTCAAGGTCGTCTAGTTTGCCGCCCGGGAGAACTTCAGCACCTGCATACTGAATGTGTGGAAGAGTGTTCTTGATAATATCATTAATTACAAAATTAAACAATAAGGAGGAGTAGACAACCTTGACGAACACCACTGCTGGTTGTAAAATTATGCGTTAATTGGTTGCAGACCTTAACGCGACCATAAGCAGTTGTGTATAGAGCGCGTATGATACAAACAAATTTTGTGGACACACCATTTTTCGACAAAATATGGAATACAAAATTGCGATCAAACGGGTCAAATGCACCTTCGAAGTCTAGAAAGACGGCTATTGTGAGACGGAGCTATAAATTTCTCTGTTCAAGAACTTGCCTTAACGTAAAAATATTATCTATACAACCTCGTCCTGCGTGGAATCCAGCCTGTTATTGTCTTGTATTTGATATACTTTAACCGCTAAGACGACGTAGGATAATCGAAGCGAATAACCTAGATACGACTGTAGTCAAGCTTATACGCCGATGGTTATCACACGAATTACGATTGCCTTTTTTGAAGATAGGTATGATGGTCGACTCGTTCTAATCAAGTGGTACGTTTTCCGTATTCCATATAGTATGAAAGCGTTTGTTCAACGCTCCCAAAATGATATCGCATCATCCTTAAACAATCCTGGAAGCAAATCATCGGGACCTGCGGCTTTGCGGCGTTTAAAAGATAGAATTGCATCGCGTACTTCTAACTCTAGTGGCTCTTCGAGACTAACATTCCACACTGTTGCTTTCGAGAATCGGAACTAACTCGGATGCCCAAGATAATTGATCTTTGAAGTGTTCAACTCATCTATAAAGACGACTTATGTTATCAGTTTTTAAATGGTTGTTATTATCATTTATAGTTTCACTAAATTTTAATTTTCTCGGTCCAGTTGCGCGAATAAGTTGGAACAAACAGCGACTATAACCTAGCTCGAACGCTTCTTCCATTTCTTCAGCCTTCCTGTCCCAAAAGATTTCGAGATCGATTTTTAGACTACGATTAAGTTGGCGGCCTATATTGCGACGAGTATTATTATGAGCCGAGCCAGGTGGAATTTGGCACCTTGTTTCGAGTATCTCCATAGATTTTACAGAGCCAAAGATTATTTCTACGGGGGGCAGGAATGCCAAATACAATAGTACTTTCATTGTGCATAGTGGAACTTATCTTGGACCGAAGTAAAATCGGATTTTCGCCACCAAGAAAAGTTAGCTTAAACTAGAATATCTTCATATTTTTGTTGAAGGACGGTTGTTCGAGTTCGTCTACATCAATTTATGGCTTATTCTTATTTATTTTCCCGGAAAATTTTTAGTGCAAATCCACAATGCATAAGTGCAACGTCTAACACTACGTCTGAAATCTGTACTACTTAAATATAATTTATGTTCCGCGCAGCTATCCAAAAGCCGTTCTCAATTATCGTTGCTCGTCGAGCTTAACGCGTACCTTCCACCTAAACGAAATTCTGCGTTACATAAGCGTATAATTTGAGCATTCATTTCACCCATAACCAAAACTATATCTGAACTTTGTGCTCTACTTAGGACGGAGCTTATTTCGGAGTAGAAAGCGTCCTTGCTTTCGGCTGGGCTGCAATCGGTAGGAGCGTATGCAGATACAACGAAGAGGCAACGATGATAACAGTTTTTCATTGATTTTAGCAGATGTATTTAAATGTGCTGCACACAGTCGATTATTCAAAGGGATCCATTCAATTGATCAAGCTTCAGCTCGAGCGCTAAGGACAATACCAACGCCCCATTTACCGACTTTAAAGAACTCCGTGGAACCAGATGTTCGAAGCCAATAATGTGTAGATAGGGATGGTGCAACCAGTTCTGTAATGCACGTAGAATCCTGTATTCTGGTTTCAGATACAAAACAAACGTCGATTTATAATTTATCCAACGTACGTGCAAGAGCTTCTTGTTGTCCAAGTTGTTTTAATGTTCGCACATTAAATGCACCTACGTTAAAACCTAACCTACGTTTAATGAATGGTCCTCTACTAGAACTATTTTCGATATTTGGCAACCTGATATTGAACTCGGTGATATGATCTACACCAACCATATTCTTAGTATCTAAAAGAGCGTTATTGTGAGATTGAGAAGAGGAAGGGGAAAGGGAAAGGAAAGGAGGCAGAATCAAAGATAAAGATGCCCGATTTCGCTTATCCATCCTGCGCAGCTCAGCAGATAAGGCGACCCTTTTTATACTGCGCGACGGCCGATGCAGTATGTAGTCATTGTAATATGTATTTTGCATCGTTAAATGTAATCTGCTCGAGAGCGGATGCTTCACTACCTATTCATAGTTATTGGTTTGCAGTCAAATGAACACCAAGTACAAAAATTAATCTAGAACAGATCAATGAAGAATAAAACTGACTAAGTATGACATAAAATTGATTTTTATTTAAATTTATAAACAACTTGTTTACTTTCTATCTTGATATAACGCTGATAAATATATAAAATATATTGCAATTAACATGAGCTCACCATAATGTCAAATATTCTTGGTCAAAAAACTGAATTTGACGATCCATGGACATGTATATACTGCGAATCATAAGCTGAAAACATGAACAGCACAAATTACTTACCATTTTCTGACAATAGAGTTCCCACTGCTTTGATACACAATGAAGTTCTAAATCAGGCGTACAAAGTGGTTAAGGACTGAACGAATACACATTTCAAATAGTTTTTACTAGGAAACTGACTTTTCACTCCGTTAAGCGAAAGTGAAGTGACAATTTTAGACATTTTAACTTAATGGTTCCATGAAAAATTGAGTGGCATAATTTTTTTTATTCTAGTAATTCTGAAACGAACTAGCTAATTATAAAAAGACTATTTTCCCACTATATGCAGAAAAATGGGCTTATTTACACCAACGTGGTTAAACTAACAATTAGCTAATCACTGAGTTCTCAAAAACATAGTGGTAGATAGTTTCAACGCCACGAAAAATTTAACCCATTATGTTGGTAGGAGAAAGAGACGTGTTTTGATTTAATTATCTGGAAAAAAATTCTCCACCTCATAATATATCCCTCGTTAACACTTGCATTTGCAAATAAATTATTTTTTGTCACGCTTGGTAAAAATAATTTTATTTGTCGTATAATTTATTTTTCTTCTTTGTTTACCTACGGTCATGTAGCAAAAAAGCATATGTTATACAATGAAATCGTACTATTGCTTGTGATGTTGATGCCACCGAACACGATAAAATAGAAAACCTCATATTTAAGGATTCTATTTAATTATTTCTAACAAATTTCATAATTTATAAGCAACATGAAAAACAAACTTAGAAAACAAAGTGTTCAGACAAACTTGATTTAAAATAACGTCAAAATAAGTGCAATTTTACTAGAGATGGCTGCATATATTTCTTAAATATAAGTTCCTTGGTACAGTTGCCGGTACAAATTGTTACTGTCAGCTTGCTTTCAATTTGCATGGTCACGCAGACTTCGAATATTTATAGATTACATTCATTTAGTTTATATACGTGAACAAATAAAGGCGTTCATTGTGACGCAGTTCATAATAAATCCAACTATGATCTATGCCATTTCAATATTGAGAAGTCGAGACATTCTATTCGAATGGGATTGATTCTTTACTCTCCTACAAAATAGATAGGCAAGCCTGTGTAAAGAAACCAGTTTCACGACGTTGAGCAACTAATTAAAAACGCCGAGTGTAAGAGAGTACCTTATCTTAAATTTTGAAATAATTATAAATGCATTGCGATAACATCTCTGTTTTTACCTGATCTGCGTTTTGACTAACGCAGCTTTCATTGTTCCAGTAATTTTCTTTTTGTAAAATATTTCGACCTACTTTACCGTAGGTCTTCATCAGTTGCATTTCACGAAAAAATGAAGCAAATCACGTTATTTCCTCTAGTCATAATATTTATATACCTCAGACTGACCTTTCATTAGATATTCGCGTGTCACATGTGTGTGTGTGTGTGCATTTTCATACCGTTGTTTTCATCATAACTAATTTAGACCAGAGTGGCTGAATAATAATTTATCAATTACATGCAATAACTATTCGATTTTAACACTCAATGTAAATGACGTAGCTGAGATGGGGGAGACCCATAATTCAGAAACAGCAAACAGATTATACTTATTAAGGAAAAAACTAAACTAAGATCGATGTTAACTTCTCTTTTGCACGCAGATTTTTTTTAAATGCATTGAGGATTTCAGTGATAAAGCCCGTAATAGAGAAATAAAAAAAGTAAGAATTAGACATGATAAAAAAATTAGCTGACTTGGGAATTTATAGACCTCAAGAAAGTGATAATTTAATCGGGACTAATAGAATAGTAAATCTATCAACATTAAATCTTAAGAAGGATCAAATTGAACTACTTAACCGTGGTTTAAACATGGCTATCCCTAATGAAAGATCGGTTAGAAACGAATTAATTACTGAGGCTGTCAAAACGGCAAAGCTTCTTTCGGATAATGATAGGGTGAAATTTGAATTAGACGTTGCCTCAATGGTTTTAACACACCAAGAGGATAAAGTTAAGCCTAATTATGAAATTAAACGTCTCAGAAAGGATTTAGTATCAAATAATGTTATATGTCTTAAGGCGGATAAAGGAGGAGCTACAGTTCTGATGAATCAATCTGATTATAACAATAAAATGATAGAACAGTTAAGTAATGCTGAAGTATACACTAAAATAACAAAAGACCCTACTGATAAGTTACAAGGGCAAGTAAAATTATTAATCAATAATATGATTGCTAATGAAGAATTGGATTCGACGCATGGTAACACTCTCATTCAGAGAGAAGCGGTTGCACCCAGAGTTTATGGTTTAGTTAAAGTGCATAAGCCGGGTAATCCTTTAAGAATTATAGTGAATGTATAACACTCCCCAACATATAAAATTTCAAAGTTTTTGTGCCATAGAATAAGAAAATATTCCTATTTCTTAGAACATACCTTGCTTAATTCATATAATTTGGTTGAAATTGTGGATAAATGTGTACTAGATGAAAAGGATAGATTAGTTAGCTTAGACGTAGTATCTATGTACACAAATATACCGGTACCTGAGGCTCTGGATTGTTTTAGACGTTTCCTATTTGATCACCCATTAATATCAGAAGGAAGCAAAATGACGTTAGGACACGTCATGGAGATGATGTGTATTTGTATGTCCTTCACTTATTTTAAATTTCGGAATGAATTTTATAAACAAATTAGAGGCGTTCCAATAGGACAAACTTTGTCAGTCCCAATAGTTAATATCTTTATGCATTATTTGGAGAATAATCAAACAGAATAAAAACAGAACACTTACCATAAACCAACATGGTCTGGGTACCAGTATTTTTGTATTTACTACCTGTTTTAAAGCCATAATATAAATTATCAACAGTTCGTGGTTGCTTTTCAAGAATTGACAGGTTGGTTAGTCAAGATTCTAAAAAAATGAATATAATAAAGCAATTAACGATTTAATGTCTAATGGCTATCCCAGACAATTAATTGAATCAATTATTAAAAGGGGAGTTAACCAGAAACAGACGTACTATGGGCCAGAGAAGAAAACCGTCTACCTAAACATCCCATTTAAGGGGGATGCAGTTTCCCGAATGGCACAAAAGAAAGTTGAAGCAGCATTGACACGCACATTTAATGCAGTCAAACTACGAGTGTTATTTAGGGTAACACACTTGCCTTTACCAGCAATCAAAGAGAAACAGCCGTTAATGTCGATATCAAATATTATTTACCGATAAATATGCGCAAGTTTTCGATCAACTTACGTAGGCCGATCGACCAGACAGCGAATTACTCGAATGAGAAAACATTGGTACTTAAACGCCTGTTTTAAAACTAATAGTGAATACACGTCTGCTATTGCGCAAAACATCATCGAAACATTGCACGTATGTTCTCCAGACGTAGCATTCAAAGTAATTACTAAATGCAAAAACAAAAGGGAGCCAGCCACATACGAAACCTTATGGATAAACAAATTGCAGCCGGATTTTGGTAAGCAGAAGAAGCACGTACAAGCATTGAGCTTGAACTGGATGAGACGCACGCAATTTGATTGGTTTCTATTTTTCACACTCTCTCTATGTTCACATATTTCTATCTTGTTTTGCTTTCCAATTTATATATAAAGATATGTTCATTAGTAGATACTTGAGAAGACCATGCGTAAGAAAATTTTCTTATATCTGATAAAATTTCTTTTTGTTTTTGCACACAGGAAGAGTACAATGAAGAATAATCTGTTGGATAAGACTCCATTGAAACGAAATATGTGACCTACGTTTCTTGGATGATATATTACTGATCTGGAACCATGGTGATAATGAATAGGTAAATTTCTTAAATTTAGCTAATCGAATGAGCGAACTACAATTTACCTTAGAAAGGGAATTATCGGGTGAATTACCATTTTTAGATGTCAAATTAATTAGAAATGGTCAGAAATTGGGAAGAGATATTTATAGGAAGGATACTAATTCAGGAATCCTTCTTAATGTCAAGTCCAATCACCCGTATCGTATGAAAGTCGGTATCTTAAAGTCATTAACATTAAGAAGTCTCAAGTTAACAGATATAAAGCATAGGAAGTTAGAATTAGGTAGACTACGCGATATATTCAAGACTAATGGTTACCCTCCTCATTTAATAGATGCAACAATGAGGGACGTGGTGAATAAATTTAATCCTATTTTGAGATACATAAAAGCGGATATGGAGAAGGAAGAGCGGAAGGTCATGATATTACCGGACTCTATATAAAGTAGGAAAGTGAAATCATTAGCTTTAAAATACAATATAAGGACCGTTTTAAAACAGCCCCTTACACTTGGCACTATACTCCCTAACCAAAAAGAAAAGATTGAACCCTTAGACACTTCAGGAGTGTATGAGATCCCATGCAATGATTGTAGTCTCAAGTATGTTGGTGAGACCATACGCCCAATAAAAGTAAGACGAGGTTAACATAAAACTGCGCGTAAGTATGGACATATTGCTAAATCAGATCTTGCTCGTCATGTAGTGGAGACTGGGCATACTATCAACTGGGAGGAATGCAAACGCATAGCAATATGTAGTCGTAATAGGGTGACGAGATTGATTAGGGAATCTATAGAAATTAAATCTAGAGATAATATTATGAATGAAACAGCTGTTGAAAAATCTTTAGGTCCGATTTGGAATACTGCATTAGCTAATGGAAGGAAAAGGCGATTGCATGAATTGGTAACTGAAGCTAGCTCCAGTAAAAGATTAAGAACATCAGATTAAGATTGACTAATTAGTGGGCTTTTATTCAAGAAATGAATAATCAATTATTATGAATATAGTCTTCAAAATTTCATCTCTAACTATTCGTTTGATTTTAAAACAATTAGTGATTTCAACCCTAATTTTCTGTTTTGCACTCCCACCCTACCTATTGAAATTATTCTAATAATACAATATTTATAAGTAATAATTTGTCTGACGCGTGCAAAGGGTAAATTAATGTCTATTGACTGCAGTTTCATTTAGATGTACGTACATGTGTATCAAAAATAATTTAACCAAGTTTTTTAGTTATGCATACACATACACATGCACATGCGTGGCGTGCGCCAATAACTGTTATTAACTTGTCTATCTTGAGTACAACCTAGTGGTTTGAATTGTAATTTAACATGTGCATTAGTCTTTCGGACTTCTGGTTTTATCACTCATGGCATGTTTTTATGACAAGTGTTTCTGAATTATGGGTCTCCCCCATCTCAATTACTTCATTTACATTGAGTGTGTAAAACGAATAGTTATCGCATGCAATTGATAAATTTTATTCAGCCACTCTGGTCTAAATTAGTTCATGATGAAAACAACGGTTATGAAAATGCCACACACACACACACACATGTGACACGCGAATATCTAATGAAAGGTCAGTCGGAGGTATATAAATATTATGACTAGAGGAAATAACGCGCTTGCTTCATTTTTTTCGTGAAATGCAACTGATGAAGACTTATGGTAAAGTAGGTCGAAATATTTTGCAAAAAGAAAATTACTGGAACTATGAAGAGCTGCGTTAGTCAAAACGCAGATCACTTAATTTCAAATAAGTGTTAAGTCTGCTAAGTAGCTTTCCACTTTAAAAACACAAAATTTAAACTATTCTGCATTGTTTTATTTTCGTGACTGCTAATGATAAAAAATTTCTAAAGCTTTTTCTATTTACATACTCCAATAAAGATAGCGATCTGTTTGTATTATTTTTTTTATTGTTTTGCTAGTTGCCTGTCTGCTTTTAACATCCGAAACTGTTTTATTTACGATAACCTTGACGAGCGAGAGCTTGTGGATCTGTAGCCGCGCCATAAATAAAAACAATGGGGCATTAATTTCTTCCCAATCGGAGACATATTCCTGGGCAGGTTATGATGTCACCTCTAATAATGACGACCGTAAATGACTTGGTCTAATTTGTCTTCCTGATTCAAACCAACGTTGAGATCATTCGTTCATTAACGTCATCATTTATATCATAATAATCTTAGGCTAGTTAATTGGAATATTGTTAGAGTTAAATTTCTGTGAGTTGAAAGCCGGCACTGGTTGTTTGCATATTGGCATAAATCCTTCTGGCTTTACTTCATAAAAACCTGAAAAATTTGTTTGAGCATTTTTGCGGACTGATCTGATTATGTGATTTCTACGCGTGAACTAAATTTTGATCGTGAGTTGGTGGGAAAATTGTCGATCGATGCAGATAAAAATTATTCTGTTTCTTAGGCCTATATTATTGCTGTTAAAATTACATTCTAACTTAAAGATTATTAAAGAGTTGGAAGACAACGGAAGCCGATATTTAGCGACTATTCTTAAGACTTGCTATGCGTCAAAAATTATTTTTAATAGTTCAATTTATTTATAAAGAAGTGATCATTTGTAGATACCTGAGAAGAATATAAGAAGACGCGTTTGTTGTACCTGATAAAATTTCCTTTTACTTTTGCACATTGAAAAGGTACTATGAAGTAAAATTTAATTTTTTGTTCGGAAAATTTGTCTGTGATATGATTGTTGCCCATTAATTCAGTTTGATATGGCAAATTGAATAATACCTTTCTATTTTTATGTATTAGACGCTGCGCACCTGATAAAAAATTGGTTTAAAATGACTGGAATGATTAACCAAAATCAGCTTATACGCACATTCCTTTCGTGCATAGTGGTGTACCGTCCTTCTATCTCACATTCCTCTCCATAATTTATAGTAGGCATAGTGCATAAAACCAGGTCCTACTGTTAAATCTCAAGTAACCACGGTAGAAATGTGCATATGAGATTATACATTCCGTTCATTCTGACTTTTGATTATCCTTCGGGTCATATTTTAAACAAATTGTTATAAGGTGCGCAACACCTAATACTGAATTGCGTACATATTTGTTCTTTGTCAAAAGCAGATACTAGCCCATTTGTTATCACTGTCCTTGCTGGAATTTGTTAGAGCTAAATTCTTTCTTGTGTAATAACACTTTCCGTTTAGAGCCATTTTTCTTCGTTTCTTTGCTCAGCATAAATCCTTCTTATACAGCTGGACTGTATGTTTGCCAAGTTCCGCTTGTATTTTACAGGTACACAGCCTTTAGAAAGAATTTCTGGGCCATTTCATTGTGAATTCTTTTGTGGAACTCGTACACAAGGTATGGAAATGTGTTATTCGAATCTTCCACAATTGTTTACATTATGTTGTTATTATTTCGTTCGCTTCTTCCTAGAACTTTTGTAAGAATACGACAAATCGTCTCTATTCCTTATGTTTAACTCGCAATTCTATATAACTTATTTGAGTCCAATAATTTCATGTTGGTGCATTTAATCTTTCACTCGAGGTTGCGCAATGCAACTTCTAAAGAAAAAACTATCCGTTTGATGAAAACTTTGACCTTCAAAGTAAAACTTTCCATTGCTGGTACGTATAAGAATAAATTCTTTTAGTTACCCCAAGTCAATATGACAGTACAAATATTCATTTCTGATCATCTCGCACACAATTAATTCAGCGTCATTCCGAGGAACGTTTATAGTGAGTGATGTCACATTAAGGGGTGCCATTTTTGTATCTAAGCAGTGTTCTTATCTTACAACTGTCCTGCGAATTCAAAGGAATCTTTGACAGTGTATTCATTTATGATTGGTCAGGGATTGAAATAATCGGCCCCATTTGTGGAATTGCACGATGTGTTTAATTTTTATAGATTAACCGTTAAACAGCTTAAAGGGAGATATTCCTACCGGTTTGGCAATTCGACTTGCTTGGAGCAGCTGTGCTTCGATGTTTTGATCAATATTTGTCTCCTTGACTTGCTTCTTCATCCATGCGAGGATCATGTCTATTATACCAATCGGTTTTTGTCTTCACAATTTTTAAAAAATTATTCCCATCTTTGCTAAGGAGTAATTAACTCTTTGTATTGAACAAAATACTGCAGATTTAGCTAACCTTATTGAATTACTCGTCAAATGTTCTTGAAGTCCGTCTATGTGCTTTAATTTTAGCAGCATAATTTCTTTAAATCTGCGGCTATGTTTCAACACAGAACTGACTAACATTGCGTGTAGGATATATTCGTCAAATTCATCTAGATATACACCTGATGTTAATTCCTGATAGCAATTCTGGAGGAAAGGAAATTCTGACTGTTCGAAAATTAATCTAAATTTCTAATTAGGTCTTTGAGTTCTGTTTGTGGTAATGAATATTTAGGGCTTCAGTGATTCTGATTGCCTGATAATGAATTTATGCAGCGTTATATATATATATATATATAGCGAGCAATGCGTAAATACCCTCGTTATATGTGAGTGTATTAAATTATTATGGTAATTATTTAATATTGTATGAGTTCAATAAATCTCACATTGCAATAAGTTTTAAATTAATATCCATCCATTTGGATCAGAAGTCTTCATAACGGTTAAAACAGAAAATATTACTCCTGTACTTTTCTTTTGTTTCTTTGTAATATATATAGAGTAAGAGCATATATATATATATATATGTATATATATATATATATATATATATATACTTTTAGGTTATGCCACACATTTTATCTAGTAAAAAATATGTAAAACGGGTGGTGGTAACAATTCTTTGAATCAAGTTTGCGAGCTTAAAGGAAGCAACAATCCCATTGTACTTAATCAGACGTCGAACAACATAGCAAAACTACCGAAAGTCGCACGCACTGGTTAGCCTTAACCGTAGATCGTAGAAACCTTAATAACTAAATACCTGCTAGAATTCAGTCAGTTGAGAACATACACCAATCTACCTGAGGCGTAATATTGAGTTGAATATTTGAAGCCAGTTTTTACTTGAACTCGTCAAGAACTGTCAACAATTTGCGACGAATTTTGTTTGAGCCGGGCTACAAAGTTATCTCCGTCCAACACACTATCTATTTCGGCACCTCATCTTCGGTTCAAAACCGCTATGATATTGGCGCAGAACAGAATATTTAAATGTAAAAAATAGAAAGATAAACTAGAAATTGCTTAAATAAACAAGAAAATTTGATCTACGGATATATTTTCTGCATTATTCGCTCCAAGTCAGAAATTGCCCAAATTGCTGCAGTTTGATTAATTATCTTATATTACACCACGCCACTCGAGGCGAAATTTGATTATAATGCTATAATGTTTCCACTATAAGGAACATTGAAAATATAATGTTTTGGCGTTGTTCTGTTTCAGAATTCCACAACATTTATTTTTCCGTAAATTTTCGCTTAAGAGAATATGTTACTCAGAATTTTGGAAATATCTTTGTATATGATATTGCGGTTATAAAAATGAAAAAAAATACAACTAAATAGGAGCAATTAAACGAACATTGGTTGCGCGGGCGGTGATAACAATAATTATAATCAAGGTTGCGGTCTTGATATAAGCACCTGACCCATTAATTACTTACATATATCAGTATAAACTAAGAATTGTATAGTGTAGAAAAGACAATTCATCTAGTAGACCGGTTTCGTCCTTATTTGGAACTCATCATGTACTAGCCAGAATTTGCCGCGGACAGGATTCGAACCTAGGCACTTCTGCTTCGGAATCTGGTGCTATAACCACTGAACCATGCTGCAAGCAAGCTTCATGCAAATTAGCATGCAACAGCACTTAGTAGAAATACTGAAATAAATATATACATATAATAAAATATATAACCATACAAAAAACATGCATACTTACATAAATATATATATTCAGAAAATAGTACATTTATTAATACGTACATTCATATGTACATTATTACATACGTACTTACATACATGTGCGGCAATAGCCACCTTTAAGACAAAAAATGAGAAAAAGGTCTTATCTAGGGCAGACATTATTTCAACAGAAATTCCTCGCAGAAGCGCCCGGATTAGTTAATGTGTAAATTTGTTTTATTAAATAGATTATTGTTGTGCGTGCAAAATTCTATATGTAATTGAGTAAAAATGAAGCATTTATGGCACAATTAAATATGTCTTCTGATGGGGTCGAAACGTTGATTCAAGCACTGGCGTCTCAAATGAAGAATTTAACGGACGAGTTAGGCATAATTAAGGCTCGTCTAGACGACGCGTTAATAATAAACACTAACGACATACAAATTCGTGGAACATCAAACATAGGTGGACATAACAATGGCGACCCCGGCGAAGAGGAATCAGGAATTAATATGCCAGCGTTTTCAGCCGAATCGACGAGTTATTTCAGACCGTCATCAGAGTTTAAGCCGATGTTGGCACCACTAGATGTGGAAAGGCCACAGTTGTGGTTCGAAAAATTTGAAGCATCAGTGCGAGCCCAAGAATTTACATTGGAAGCACCTATTGTGCGTGTAGCTGTTCAGGAATTAGTGGACCGGACAGTAGCTGTCCAATTGAAATTGCCAGTTGACCTCACATATGAAGAATACAAAAGACGCGTGTTGGATCATTTCCGGGCCAGGCCCCAAGAAGTGTTCTCAGAATTATACAGCCTGACACCATTAAAGGGTGAGATGCCCATGGATACCATGTCAAGTATCAAGCGGTGGTTCTCGAAGCTTACCGAGTCTTTACCAGGCTTGCAACCACATGAGGCCATCATGTTTATGCTGCTGGATCCTACTAGATACGGAGAAATATCCAGCAGCCCAGGAGGCCTTGAAGAGAGACTTCAGGCTCTTCAAAGCTCGGCCATAATGATAAATAAGATGGCAGCGGCATCTCCACGCATGGGTAAAGTTACAACATCTGAGAGGAGCGACGTACCGTATTGGAATTCTTCGCGTCATAATAAGCAGTTCCGCGACAGAAGGCAACAGCCAGTGGCTTGGAAGCAAAGTCAGTATATAA
>JAQBSW010003014.1:0-91044 GCA_029291075.1 Eudiplozoon nipponicum
TGTAACGACACAAATCAATCGCCGACATATTGCGTAAATTAAATTCAAATTTATTTACGTTGCACCAATGAGAAAAAAGCAAATTGCCGTTTAACCACGTTTAACCACGTTTAACCAATAGTATGCAAGTACACATATTGCATGCTATTTAAGCACGGTAATTTACCATGCAAGTCAGTTGTGGCATTTGCCTTCTACCTGCTTCACGCGTGTGCGTTCTGTCGGCTGTCAATACGTGTGCGCTCTGTCGGCTGTCAATACCTACTCATCTTGTTGCGTGATACCGGAGAGACGAGCCAATTGAGTGCAGGACCTGCAGGACACCATCCACAACGCGATCACAGCTCAACCACGGGAGCAACAAATCAACCAGAGTCCACCCAAGGCTCTAGGACATCTTCAACGCTGAAGACTTCAAGAGAACGTATTACCCGGCCCTCTTAAGGGCCCCATATCAGTAACTAATCTCTATTCAGAGCACCTTAACCGAGTTTTTAACGTCGTACGGCATTTACTTGAAGCCGGGGCGTTTACAAATGTAACTGCGACCAGTTGTGTAACGCTCTGGCTATTTTGTACACGTGAGCGATACATATTAATTGATGCATTCTGCATTTCAACATTTTATTTCTAAAGAGCTAACATTTCCGTTGATTTTATTAAATATATTAAAAATATAACTTGAATTTATTTTGGATTTTTAAGAATGTGTATTGTGAAATATACTTTCAATTTTAATGTATAAATTCTGCCAACCATAATTACGAAATATAGATGTTTAATTGCAGACTTATTATATATATTGAATCCGTATTGTAATAGATAGAAGCATTTTATTAACGCTGAATCTGAAATGCTTTTCCTTTTTGGAGAAAATAAGAAAATATTGTTTATTATTGATGTTTTAATCGTTATCTTAGTGTATCTCCTTTTATTTTATTCTGCATTTGACATTTACTATACGTCACCTATTATTCATGGTATACAACCAATAAATCCTTCATATAATGCCTCTTCTCAACGTGTAATCCTTGTAGTGATTGATGGGCTTCAAACAGCCAAGCTGTATTCGAACCAGATGGAAAAAACTCCATTCATTAAGTATGCTTAAGTTTGTCAAATTATATGCTTAAATTATTTGCTTCGCTAAATGAACTCTGGTCGAAAATCTTTAAACGTTTTAATAGTGTAAATGTGTTCAATAATAAGGTTCGTGCATAATGGATACAAATGTAACTTTATACATTATAATAATAATACATTTATTTGGCATCAAAGGCCAACATTAGGATGAGAATTTGTTTGCACGAAACACCAGCTTCAATCTAGTCGATTCCATCCTAGCCAATACTACACTACAGAAATTTAATATCCACGACAAAGAAGTCCGTCGGTCGATGTTTGCTTCCGGTCCGCCACCACTTTCGATCTCAAACTCAAATTCATCTGTCCGAAACCAGCCTACCCAGCTTTGATGCTCGGACTCTTCATGGAATGAACTCCAATCGATCCTGTTTGGTCAAATGAATTTCTCTTTTTTTCACCAGATTGAACTATCATGAAGTTCACGAAAGCACTTCTCTTCCTCAACTCCTCCCTCCCCTGTTGTTAAATGCATTGCTAGTATTTATTTCATTCACCTCTACATATCCTACCTTTGATTTCTTATTTCAGTGGTCGGGCCTGTTGGTCTTTGTTGCCGCATAAATGTATTATTATTATTGTATGTCAACTACCAAATAATATAAATAAAATAACATAATTATGCGCAAGTTTGCGAAATAAAATAATTATTTCATTAAATTGTTATCGGTCTGTAAGAAGTAGGCCATAAAGTAAACGTTGTGAAGCGTATTAATAAGATTTGGAGTATCAGCTTGTTAGTAAATGGCTTTTATAACCTCGTTGGAATATTGAAAAAAACTATTGCGGAGCTTAGAGTAGTTAATTCTAACACTAAATAAAACATTTTCAGCCGTCAGTAATACATTAAGATTAAAGACGGAGTAGGATATCGAGCAATATATGTAAACTGAATTTTCCGAATTACAGATGAAATATCTATTCACCCCAAACTGTAAATTGGATGTTTCACTTATTGTTAAGATGGAGCAATTAAATACAGACGTGAAGCAATGGCTAGAGCTGGCAGATTTAACTGCGGATGAGAATAATACGGCCGCGGTAGTTAGATCAGGTGAAGAATTTTTGCATGTATTGGCTGGGGAGTTGGCTGTGGGCTCCTACAAACACGATCATCATCATGCCCAGCCATACAAAAGCCAAAAATAACTAATATTTCACTTCCATGACACCATAATAAGCGGAAAATCTATATATAAAACAGATATAATATTTGAAAAATTATTAGTGAGAGAGCTACTAAGGAGGGAACCACTTGTATAACTTACATATGAGATGTCCACTGCCCATTATGGGCTAAGCTAGAATTAGGTAAGGGGCACCAGCAATACAGGCCTGGTGGCTTCTACTGTATCACATCATAAACTCCAAGAGGCTCTCTCTGGCGGTAAAACTAGTCGACCTCTACTATGTAGATGAGCAGGTACTACGGTCTACACCGAGATGTGCCAGGCCACCTTGAAGGATTTGCAGACGTTCCATCTCTCGGTATGAAATTCGCACCTTCTGAATGTAAGATATTTTAAAGGATCACCCACAACTCATTCAAACGCTGCGACTGCAGAATGAAGATCTAGACAGTTGACAGGTTTGCATATCTTGGGAGCTCTATCAATAACTTAGGCAATATGTCCGACGATGTGAGAATGAGAATCGCGCAAGCTAGTGTAGCTTTCTCGAACCTCTGCCATTTATGGAAAAAAGCGATTATTTCACTTTTTCTTAACGGTTGTGTTTACAATGCATCTGTACGCGCAGTTTTACTATACGCTAGTGAAACTTGGCCTCCTAGAACTGATGATTTTAGACGCTTGCAGGCATTCGACCATTGTTGTTTGAGAAGTATAGCACATGTTTGTGACGAACAACGATTAACAAACGTTGACATCCATAGACGTATTTTTGGATTTGCCAATAAGTGCTTCTCGTTAAAAAAACAAATAAGGCTCCATCAACTTTGTTGGCTCGGTCATGTTTTATGTATGCCCTCAATTCAATTGCCCAATAGAGCTCTTTTCTCTCATCCAGCATCAGATTGGCGTAAGAAACAAGGTGAGCAGCTTTTGACATGGCACAAATAGTTGAAGTCACTTAAATCCAAATTGAGAAGTATAGGACCCACTCGTCCGCCAGGATGGGGTCCACCTGCGCATAATAGCTCTTAGATAGAAACCCTTATCGTTTTAGCATGGAACCGAGCTCAGTGGCGATCTTGATGCAGATATCTAGTAGAATCTTTTAAGGCAAAGTTAGCCACGCATTTTGGTTTTTTATGACGTGATACCGTGAAAGCCGCAAGAAAGCTGTATTTCTGATGTTTCCTTGCCCTAATGCAAACTTGGCCATAATGGTGTTGCGGAGCGGATTAGTTTGTCTCGTGTGTGTGAATTATCTTGATAAATTTACTCATGGTGACTCTCTCGCTTATCTCACTAATAATTTGTCTAAATATTATTTTTGTTGTTATTTATATATTTTTCACGTATTATGGTTATTTGGTAGTGAAACAGTCACTTTTGACTTTTGTATGGCTGGGCATGATGATGATGATGAAACTAGAAGTTCATAATGCTTAGGTCATGCTTATTTTTATATTACAGTGCTTTGGTTGTACATCTATGAGGTTGTGCATTAATTTAAAGAACTAGTCTACAAATTATTCATCCTGGGGTGGAATGAGTTGAATGTTTACATCCAGAAAATCACGGTTGTTATCTGAAGAATCTACTGGGAGCGTTTTGGCGAGATGAAAATATTTGCTGATTTTAACCTGTTTGATATGGATTCTAATGATTCTTTTGTTTTTATGTCTACATTGTAAAATAATCGATTTTAGAACTGCTCACCGGATGACTCAATACCAAAAGGGATTCAAAATGATTATTTAAATTAAGAATCAGTGCAGTTTATTTAGTATTTAAAAATAAGATTTGGTAAGAAAGACGATAAAATTGCTACGGACAATTTGCAGGAGACCACAAAAGATTATACTGGATAAGCATAAATGTAACTCAGAGCTGGGCTAAAAACTCACGAACGAATATTGGAATTACAAAGGGAAATGTAGACTAGTGTTGCCGTTATGTAAAATCGATAGTGAATTTTTTTATGAGAATTGGAAGATTTGTCTGATTACTTAATGTAAAGCTCATAGTATAAGTCGTATTGCTTTATTACCAGAGTTGCTGTATAACCAAGAGCAGCAATTTTTTATGATTGTGAGATGCTCGTAAAGTTAACGATGAACATTAAACCCAAAAAGCAGAAACATCAGTTAGGAATGTCGATCGACAGCTTGTTTTACTTACCTACAGCCTTCCTGAATGCAATATGCTTCTTTTTAACACAATTTTAACAGTCATTTCGCCAATGGACTACACGCGTCTTTAATTTTTGGAGCACATCTTGTCCTAATTTTTGAAAATCTGATCCATCTACTGCGTATTGCTAACCGCTGGTATATTAATGAAATTAATCATCGATCTTATAGCTAGATTGCTATTGAACTTATGCTTTTGATGAATTAGCAGACTTTTGGTCTCATTAGGAACCGCAAAGCCACTGTGATCGATAACCTTCCTAATTCTTCAAGTTGAGATGAATATGGGCCCAAAAAGCTCTACACGACTTCACTGCTGGAGTCTAGAGAGAACAATACATATCAAATTAGAGAGTTTGTAGTTCTTATGCCATTCGTAAAATGATGACATCACTCCAACTAACTACCGTTGTATGCGTTTACTATGTCATGCATAAAAGGTGGTTGAAGCTATTATACCTCATTCTTAATGATCAGGGAAAACGAATTGAGTCAATACAGGCAGGGATTTGGCTGAATGTTGGATGCACGGACATAGTACGATTGTCGTAGGCTTTCGAAATAGATTTGCCATTATCTAATCTTTTTTAATGATTTTGTAAATTTTTCCTTTGAAAAAGTCTGCAATATTCCACGAAATGGCGATTTCTACATAGAAGCAATGGTTTTTGGAGCATATCCATTGACAGCACAAAATATTTATAATCAGCGAACTGGTTAACGTCATCAAAATCGTTCTCGTGAAGTGTCAATTTGAACATGTATCTAACATGCAATTGGTATATATATTGTAAATGAAGCTGCCTTGACCAAGGGCAAAGAGTGTGAGCACAGAATATCATTCAAGACGCCATCTTAAAGCATGGAGTAATAAAGCTAATTGAGCGAAAATATTTCTAAATCAGCCGATTATTTCTGGTGGCATAATTAGAATGTCCGACGAGTTTTATAGATTTAATCAATGCATTACATTTGGTTTGGAATTTGTCTTAAGCTAGATTTACTTTAAACATTTTTCCTACAGAAAATTAATAAAAAAGCATGGGGCATATGGTGTGTCGCTTACTAGAGTGCCAACTGAAACACGTCCAGGGATTGTAGTTCTTCTTGCTGGTTTTTATGAGGATGTTGCATCTGTAACAAAAGGTAATGAAAGAATAGTTTGTTTATGTGAAATTTTTCAATTTTTAAACGTTTACATTTAAAAAATTATAGTTACTAATTTTGGTTGGGTATCTTATGCTCTAATAAGATCTGGGGGAACAAAATGTGTGAACGCGTGTAACTAAGCGAAATCATACAACACAGCTTGTCCGGCATTTGAGTTATGTTATTTTTTACTATTCGGTTTTTATCATTAATAATGACATAAAGTTAATAAGAATATTACCAATACATCATAATCGGGAAATTAGAACGGGAACTAGTTTTAAAACGTATTGGACAGTGCACGAATTGTAGCCACCTGTAACACTGACATATTCCTGCAATAAGACAATAATTGACGTGTGTATAGCTCTTGGTAGTTTCAATGTATGGTAGAATGTACATTGATCATGGAATTGCTATTTGTAAAAAAGTGTACATGAATATTTTAAAAAACCTAACAATCAGCTTGTAGATCTGCTCATCAAATTTTCGGTCAACCATTGCCTCAATTGGATAGATGGTCCATATAAACATTTATTTGTTTCTGCGGATTTTTATGTTACGCTTGTAAAGAATCATTAACGTTAGGTTTCCCAGCTGAAGAAGCTTACTACCCGACATCTGTCTGGCTCTAGCCAATTGTAACCGCAACGACATAACTAACTATTCCAATAATAAAGAGGAATATGCATTCTTTTATTCAAAGCCGATCTATATGCCAAAGTCCATTATTTGCTATTTTTTCGAGCTCTGTCACCAGGGAGAATAAAACGTCAGTCGAATAGAAATTCCAATGCAGAATTCTCACCACAATACATGAAATGAACTTTTTTTTGTAGTTTTTGTTCCTTGAATGACCCAATGGACATTCCTTGATTTTATCATCTAAGTTTAGGCTCTACTCATTCACACAGTGAAAGAAACTGGTGACTCCATTTAGTAACGTATTTGCTCATTGTCTTCTTTCTCGTTAAATGACATCTGCCAGTAACAGAAACGAGATTCTTATCCAAATCAATAAAACAAATGTACGCAATGCCAAAAATATTTAAACAGATATGTTCCAATAAATGACATCCGCCAATAACAGAAACGAGATTCTTATCCCAATCAATAAAACAAATGTACGCAATGCCACAAATATTTAAACAGATATGTTCCAATAAAGCATATGTCGATAATACAGAGTTAACCACATCTCTACCATGGACCGTGTTATTCGTTAGCTTTACGTCAATATTGGAACATTTATTTTCCTTTTGGTTAGAGGCATTACGTAAATTTGTGATCAGTTCACTTACATCTTGCGTTATTGTGTTCAGAAATAAGATTGCTTATTTGTCCCTGCGATTCAAGTTGTTCAGCGTTGTCGTCTCATTATCTCAGTGAGCAGCATATGTTAGTGGTCTTATCAGACAATGATACAGTTGACGCAATTTATGTTTTTCAATAAGATTCACCGGTTATGGCACGTAAATTAGTGGCCAGGTGTAACTGGTTGCTTCGTAAATATCGCTCCTTTGTATTCTATTCTGATGTTCAGATAGCAGTGATCTGAGCAAGACTGAGTGAATGAATCAGTTAGATCTCGTTTTAAAGGGTAATAAGTGACATTGACAAATACCACGTTCTTTAGAATATGTTCGTGGATTGAGGGGACTTTGAAATTGCCTTAAGATCTGTGCTTGATATGAAAATAGTTCGTACTCTATTTGTGAACTGTAATTTTGGCATCATACTATAAGCGGAACGTGATGGACGGCTAATTTAAGAATAGTAGCTCGTTACGTTGAGCACTAAAATGTACACTCTAATAAAGATTATCTCTGTGGTGTGATCTTCGATCAATAAAATAATGAAAATACATATAAAGAAGGCAATTTAGGCAGTTTTATTATATTTTGAAACTATCACGGATTTTATATGATTAAAATTCATTAATTTCCTTATTTAAAAAAATCCTGTTTGCGAGCTTGATATAAACGCCAATCCTATTGTATTTAACAGGCCGCACAACATAGCAAAACTGCCGTCAGTCAAACGTACTGACGCGTTTTGACCTTCTTCGATCATCCGCGGCGAATTCTGAACAGTACGTGAGGAGTTCTCAATACGGACGAAACTAGTCTACTGGACGAATCGCCTTTTATACATTATACAATGTTTACTTTATACAAACAAATTTATCTATATAATGGGACCAGTGTTTACATCAAGAGCGTAACTTAGATTTAAGTCATTCTATGATCATCATCAGAGCAAGATGGCAAACTTCCTAGCGAGGATCATGCCGAAATACAAGGATAAGGAAAAAAACGTACGCAGCTTTCACCTATAGTTGTCTCGCATACATTGTACTTTATTGGAAATATCTACTGCACGATTTCTATGCAGTCACGAACATTAATTTTTTGCAGCTTTCGCTACCTGGGTATAAGCTATACAATTGTGCGGGATTGTGCACTGGTTAAATACAATTGGATTATGGACTCTATAAAGCTCACAAGCTTGATTTAAAGAATTGTTAAGACCGCTCGTGCAATCAAAGATTGTTTAAATGTGTAAATTATATCCTTTTGGCTTAGACTGTAGAAATTAATGTTCATTGTTGCATAGAAATTGTGCACCCGACATTTACATGAAAGTGCAGTGTATGCGAGACTACTAGAAGCGAACGCCATTTATCTGATTTTCCATAACTTATATGTGAATGACAGTTTGATCCTGTCTAGCCCGTATGCTTTTGTGCTCTGATGATAATCAAATAATGTAAAAACGCCTTAGTACTTTCGATTGATGGCAGTTCTGCTTCGTTTTGTGACTGGTTTAGGACAATGAGATTGGTGGTTATAGCAAGCTCGCAAACTTAATTTAATGAATTTTTATCACTACCAGCACAATCATTGATTCTTCAATGGACATATACCCTTGTTGGTTACTACTATTGCTACTGCTTCCACCACAACTATCAATAATAACATAATTAATATTACTTCTACTACACAGACTTGAGCAAGCCTAATATACTGATGCCTCACTACCGGATTACCCAGAGATTCGTAGCTATATGGTCGCTGTAAACTAATGTTAGGTCGCCTGGTTCTGGTATGCTTTGAGAACGTGTCTCCTCGTTGGCCTGTATGGTATGAGAAATTAGTAGGGCTTTAACAAGAGCAGTAAAGCAAAGTTACTAAAAATGTCACAATTCAAAAGACCAACGCTAAGATTCAATATCCAGTGATGTTGGTTGCCTGGTCATTAAATGGGAGAAAGCCGACTGACAGGATCATTCTGCGGTGAACGTGTACTTGCACTTATTTGTGTCAAATACAGCAACCAAGTGTTCACATTTGTGATACAGTGGATTGTATTTATGGCTATAATAGGTTAATAGATATTTCTGATAGTATTGCTAGAATATGTATTCATGAATAAAGCCATATTCCTTGGATTATGTTGTGTATTACAAGCGCGAACGATGGATAATTTCTTTGTTTAGTGCTCTTAGCTACATTTATTGTAATACGTTTCCAGGTGCAACGATGAAAATGATTTACCTCTATACAAAACTTTAAGGCCGATTTTTCAGTTCATGGAAATTATTCTATTGCGTTTGTCCGTGTCAGAGTATGTTTACCTAACTCTTTTCGTTATTCATAGTCACGTTTTCGTGAGTTATCATCGGTTCTTCATATGTGTCATTGTCTTTTAAACGGTTTAATAGTAACTCAATGCCGCGTTTTGTGTACGCGGGTAATAGCTGTACACGGGCAGTTACACAAAGATCCGATTTTTCACAATTTCCAATTTTGTTTTGTCTTTGATCGGGTTGACTTGTTTTTACTTCAACTGGAAATGCGGTTCTATCACATCTTTGTTTACTGGCGACGTTTCGGTGCCTACTTTCCAGCACCATCCTCAGGCAACACAACACTGATCACAATAGCAGATTTAAGCAAATGTGGTAACCTCGTTCCAAAACCATTCTATTTATATATATTTGACTCAACACTATTTTAATCATAGAATTTGTCTCAGTAACTAAACTCAATATATAACTATTTATAATTAGCAGACCAATCATTACCTCACCTATACATCATCTCATCTCGTATGCAGAATATTTTAGGGGAGAGAGACAGTATCGAACCTTTTGTTATTTGTTATAACTGTATTGCTACTATGTCACGGTAATCAAAATTTAAAAATGATAAAACTAAAACCTTGACTATCATATACTGTATTTTATTTAAAGCCGGGAACTCTAATGTATACAATGGTGTATGAGGTATTGCGCACATAGCAACAAATTAGTTCAAATATGGAGCAGCAAGTTACGTAGATGGATGGAGAGTGAATGTCATAGCGACGCTTAGGTGAACGATTAAAGAGAGAAAGATAGAGATAGTCTGGACAACTAACGTTTTTCAAAAAACTAATCGTAAGCATAATGCGAAGTTAAGAGAATTGATGGGGTCATGTCCAAACGTTTAGTTAATTTATCTAAAATGGATCTCAAGGAAGACCAAAAACAAATTCTTAATCTTGGACTTAATACTGCGATCCCTATTGATTACGTACCTAGGAATGAGATAATTACAGAAACAGTAAAGATTGCCCAGTTTCTCCCAGACAAAGATAAGACTAGGTTTGAATTGGATGTGTCCAAAGCGGTGCTAGAGCACAAAGAGGTGAGATGCAAGCAGAGTTATGATCTAAAACGCTTAAGAGCAGAATTATTATCCAATAAAGTAATATGCCTCAAGGCAGATAAAGGTGGTGCAACGGTACTTATGAACCGGTCAGATTATGAATTGAAAGTGTATGAACAATTAAATAATTTAGAGGTTTATAATAAAATAAATAAAGATCCATCTGATAAGTTACAAGGACAAGTTAAGACTATAATTAATAGAATGATTGAGTCGAAGGAATTAGAACCAGGACTTGGGAATTCATTAATACAACGTGACACAGTCCCTCCGAGAGTTTATGGTCTAGTGAAGATTCATAAACAGGGGAATCCACTTAGATTAATCGTTAATGTACAAAACTCACCAACGTATAGATTGTCGAAATTTCTATGCAACAGAATTAGAAAATATACTTATTTCTTAGATTATACTTTAAAGAATACATATCATTTTATTGACATTATTAGTAGATATAATTTGAATGATAATGATAGAATGGCTAGCCTGGACGTTGTATCGATGTATACTAATGTCCCGGTACAAGCAGCATTAGAAAGTGTGAAGCGTTGTTTAACAGAGTTCCCAGAGATAATAGAAGGTAGTAAAATGATGTTAAGTAGTATTATGGAAATCTTAAATATTTGTATGTCCTCCACCTACTTTAAGTTCAGAAATGAATTTTATAAACAAGTTAAAGGTGTCCCTATGGGACAACCACTATCAGTCCCGGTTGCTAATATTTTTATGCACTATTTTGAAAAAAATCTGTTGTTAAAATCTCCTCTTAAGCCAAACTTGTATGTAAGATTCCTGGATGATATGTTTATAATTTGGAATCATTGGGATAATGAGTTAAATAAATTCCTCGAATTAGCCAACCAATTAGGTGAATTAAAGTTTACATTGGAAAAAGAGAATAATGATGAATTACCCTTTTTGGATGTGAAAATAAAACGGAATGGTTCCAGATTGGAAAGAGATATTTTTAGAAAAGAGACTTATTCAGGACTACTTCTTAATTTCTTATCAAATCACCCATATGGAATGAAAATAGGCATTCTTAAATCCATGATATTAAGAAGTCTTAGAATAGTGGATATAGAAAATAGAGATAAGGAAATGAGGAGATTAAAAGAAATATTCAAACTAAATAGCTATCCGTCAAGTATAATAGATAGATTAATAGATGAGATGTTACAGAGATTTAACAATAATATAATAAACAAAGTAAAGAAGGAAACGGAACCGGATAAGCACAAAATTATGGTATTATCTGATTCTAAATTGAGCAGGAAAATTAGAATAATAGCAGCTAAATACAATATTAAAACAGTTTTAAGACAATCGCTTACTATAGGCAATAAACTACCTAACCAAAAAGAAAGAGTAGAACCCCTCGAGACATCAGGAGTATATGCGATACCTTGCAAAGAATGTAATCTCAGGTATATAGGCGAAACCATGCGACCTATAAAGGTTCGTAGAGGTGAACATAAGACAGCCTGCAAATATGGACACATTCAAAGATCAGACCTAGCTAGGCATTCGAAGGAAACGGGTCATGAAATAGACTGGGAAGGATGTAAACGCATCGCGTTATGCAACCGCAACAGATTAACTAGACTAATTAGAGAGTCAATTGAAATAAAATCAGGAAAAGGTGTAATGAATGTAACATCGGTAGAAAAATCATTGGGCCCAATATTTAATGAAGCATTTTCTATGGTCAGAAAACGTGAGGCTGCGGAACATGAATTAAGTGGGAACCTAAGTAAAAAACCTCGCTTATAGAAAACTGATTGCGAATGATCTGTACCAATATCAATTTCCTATATACTTATTTTTCTCAATAAAAATGTTCCAGAAGAGGGTATACCGATTTAGCAAGGGTTAGTAGATAGGACATTAGATAAGACACATTTGACTTACATTGTTGCTTATATTTTATATATTTATGTAAGGTAGGAATATCTTAATAAATGAATAATACGTTAGTCCTAGAGAAGATATTCATGGTTAATAGCTACCATGTATCCTTTTAAGAGGAAACCAAAATGTGATAGATAGACGGATATATAGATAGGCCTATCGGTATATTGATAGGTTTATTCTATACACATAATATATATATATACATATATACGGACATTAATCATTTTAGACATTACCACTAAAATTATATATTTATTTAAAATGCTAAATATATATATATATATATATATATATATATATATATATATATATAGACATTAATATTTTATACATTATTAAAATTATATATTTATTTAAGACATTTAACTCACACTGTTGCTTATATTTATATATATGTTTTTATACATATTTATATGTATTTTATATATTTATATAAGGTGTGAATAAATAAATATACAATTTGATTAATTGGTAAATAAAAACAGCAAGAAAAGAGAAAAATAATAATTTATTAGAAATATGCAAACGTATATATATATATATATATATACATATATATAGATAGGATTAAAGATATTGGACCCACACTGTTGCCTATATGTATATATATATATATGTTTTGTATACATATTGATATGTATTGTATATATTAATATAAGGTGTGCATAACCTAATAAATATTTATTACTAATGTACATTTATATATATATATATTTATGGATTAGGGATGTTGGTCTCACACTGTTGCTTATATTCATATATATGTTTTTATACATATTGACATGTATTTTATATATTGATATAAGGTGTGACTAACGTAATAAATAAATATATAATAAGAATAGAAATTATTCATATTTAATAATTATCAATGGTCCTTTTTCTCTTCTCTCTCTATTTATATATATATATATATATATATATATATATATATATATATATATATATATAAAGGTGTTACGATATTATATTTAGATATATATGTATATAGATATAATGAATTATTTTAGTCATATGAGCAAATATTCTTATGCAATTATTTCTAATAGTTGATTAACTTCGCATTGTGCTTACGATTAGTTTTTTGAAAAACGTTAGTTGTCCAGACTATCTCTATCTTTCTCTCTTTAATCGTTCACCTAAGCGTCGCTATAACATTCACTCTCCATCCATCTACGTAACTTGCTGCTCCATATTTGAACTAATTTGTTGCTATGTGCGCAATACCTCACACACCATTGTATACATTAGAGTTCCTGGCTTTAAATAAAATACAGTATATGATAGTCAAGGTTTTAGTTTTATCATTTTTAAATTTTGATTACCGTGACATAGTAGCAATACAGTTATAACAAATAACAAAAGGTTCGATACTGTCTCTCTCCCCTACAATATTCTGCATACGAGATGAGATGATGTATAGGTGAGGTAATGATTGGTCTGCTAATTATAAATAGTTATATATTGAGTTTAGTTACTGAGACAAATTCTATGATTAAAATAGTGTTGAGTCAAATATATATAAATAGAATGGTTTTGGAACGAGGTTACCACATTTGCTTAAATCTGCTATTGTGATCAGTGTTGTGTTGCCTGAGGATGGTGCTGGAAAGTAGGCACCGAAACGTCGCCAGTAAACAAAGATGTGATAGAACCGCATTTCCAGTTGAAGTAAAAATGAGTCAACCCGATCAAAGACAAAACAAAATTGGAAATTGTGAAATATCGGATCTTTGTGTAACTGCCCGTGTATAGCTATTACCCGCGTGCGCAAAACGCGGCATTGAAAAGCTTAAAGCTGACACACCGCAAAATATTAACTTAAAAAAATGGCTTAATGGTAATTTTGATTGTTATGTGCCACAGTTTTTCTTATCTAATGCTCTGTTTGCATTGAACTGTTTATTTTATGCTAGATTTTTGTTCTTCAAATATCCTAGTTTATACCAATAAGATTTTGGATAATGTATTGTTCTCCGAATGATCCTTGTAACCATAATCTTATTGATTATAAATCAATGACATAAGGGCCAGTTTTTTATTACTTGAGTACAATTTGCTACGGTTAGTTTGCTTTCTGCTTCAATTTATCTTTTTTAGGCTGGAAAATAAATTCTGTTAGTTTTGACTCAATTTTTCATCGAGTGCGACAAGCGTGGAGCTATGGCGATGTCGGCGTCATCGAGCCGTTTCGCCTTTCCTTAGAGGATAGTCTTGGTGTGGAGGAGACGAAAAAACGTTTTCACTTTAACGCGAGCCACGATCGATTTAATGATGTACTGAGTGGTGATGTGAAACGCTCCGATGAATGGGTAGTAAGCCAATACGAGGTAAATAAAGTGTCCTTAAAGAAAAAATATATTTATATAATCAAATTAGTTGGTAATGAAGTTTCATTTTGCGATCGGATTTGTTCCTTAATGTAACATTTCTGTGGAACTGAACATTTGGATGCGGCCTGCTCACTTACCACGTTTGTACAATTAATTGATGTACCTCCGGTGAACTGAGGCTTATTTCTGCATCTGTTGATTTAAGTTTGAATAGTTCGGAGGTGTTTGAAAGCTGCCTTAATTCGCACAGCTACAGTGGCCTTATTTGTGACAGATTGGTTAATTGACTACTTTCGAACGAATAGGATTTGCTGCACTATGGTGTACAAATGTGCTATTAGTTAGCACTAAATTGTGGTTAAAATTTAGTTTTTTTCGTGGGCGAATCGTTGTTGCGAATTGCAGATGTTGCTAAACATAGCCTTTCTCTAGCTTTATTAATTTCATTGATGTTTAAATGTTTTATTCGATAAATGACGAATGGCTGTGTGTAGTTCCAAGCCCCAGATCACTTCATCGGGATCCTTGAATTATTTGTTCAGAAAAGAATATATGCAAAAGCATTGTTCTAGACGGATAAATGTGTTTGACGCAAGAATAAGTGAAGTATTCAATGATATGAGTCATGATCCAATACAAACTAAATGCATAATTAAATTTGAATGTCTAAATACGCTTGGTAGCACACTTTGTCTTGGAAAGGAAATTTATACAGGCACATATATGCAAATAAGTTGACAATGCGAAGTTATTTTTAAATTTTAATTATGCTACTCTAATCCTTTGCATTTATGGCTCTCTTTATTAACCAAGAGAGTATGCAGAAACGAAGAAATACAGGGAAAATGTGGATGGCGTATCTTCATTGTTAATTGAAGAGAACAGAGGACCCACAGTTGCTTCTCGATCGTCATACAGTGATCCGTTATTCGTGGTTTGTGCGGTCGCATGCTTCCACATCTTTTATGCGGTAAACCCAGATTTCTGTTTATTCTTGAATGTATGTTTGTTTGTACGTGCGCGTATAAATGTAAGTATGCATAATCTGCAACACGTCCAACCTTCCTTTATGCGTTTGAATTCGAGGGAGTTAATGTCTTTGGTTCTTCTATAAGGAGAAAGGTGAAACCAATTCGAGTTCTAACAAAAAGCTTATGCATATTTGTCATTTAAACTATATTCTATTTTTTATGTAGAATCGTTTTTTTTAAATTTCCTGTTTTCAATATTTGAATATCTTGTTACATTTCCTAAGAATTATTTTAGCTCTCTGCTGACATTTCTACTTCAGAACGCTGTATAATATTTAAACGCATTTTGAGCCATCGCAAGTTGCTCTATTATCCTATAATCGACTCGTCATTATAATCTGAAATCTACACTCCAGCCTCCTACCTTTGGTACAGTTAAACAACCCTGCTTAGAACGACTTCCTCGGCTTCCATAAAGGAGTCCAGACAATTAAGTAACTACTTAAGTAATAGGATTTAGAGTATGCAACATAGTTTGTACGAAGCCATCCCTTTCCGTCATTCTGGCTAACTGAAGGATTGAATTCTTGAACTAACAGAAGTACGCAACTATATACATATAAACCACAGTTCAAGCACATGAGGAGATAATCAAGCAGTTTAGAACGCTAACGCTCTGGACCGTCTATTATAAATAATATAAGATATACACCAACACATTAATTAAAAAAAATTTAAATAAAAAATTTCTAAGGCTTGATATAAACACCTGACCGATTAATTAATTACATATGCCAGTATAAACTAAGAATTGTATAGTGTAGAAAAGGCAATTCATCCAGTAGACCGGTTTCGTCCTTATTGGGAACTCATCATGTACTGGCCAGAATTTGCCGCGGACAGGACTACGAACCTGGGCACGTCTGCATCGGATTCTGTGCTCTAACCACTGAGCCATCTGGCAGTACATGATGAGTTCCAATAGGGACGAAACCGGTCTACTGGATGAATTGCCTTTTCTACACTATACAATTCTTAGTTTATACTGACATGTAAGTAATTAATGGGTCAGGTGTTCATATCAAGACCGCAACCTTGATTATAATAATTTTAATCACCAACTGCGCAACCTATGTTCGTTTAATTTCTAAGGCTGTTGGTCGTTTAGGCTTTCTAAATCAATAAAATAGGATTAACATTAGAATACGAGTTTCAAACAGAAATTATTGCTAACTCATATATATATATATATATATATATATAATATATATATATATATATGTGTGTGTGTGTGTGTGTGTGTTGATGATTTACTAGGCAGTCAGTCAGGTATGTCTTAGGGCACTACTAAACGCTGCTAAAATGTTTGATTACTATAACCTTTTATCCAGGTCTTTACTTGAGGTAACTTTTAAATTATTCGCCATTTTAAATACTGTACAAATAGACAGTTTCGTAAGTTCTCTTTTTTTCATGTAACATTTAGAATCTTTTGAATTCCTCTAATGGAGCGAGGTTTTTCGATGAAACAGAGAGCACAACCGATAGAAAAAGTGGCACTCTAGCCTATCTTCACTTAAGTGCCAGTGATGTAATTGGCCATGCTTTTAAACCACACTCTACTGAATATACTGAGTTATTGCAACACCTGGATCAGTGCATTCGTCGTATTGTGTGCGCGACCGCTAAAGGCTTTAGTAAACACGTTAAAAGAACCCCGGAAACGGACGACAGCATTGCAGACGACGATTTGATGATAAAATTGGCTATGCAAAATACTACATTCATTATTACTGCTGATCATGGGATGACAGATTGGGGTGAGTTGAATTGCATTTGAATAGAACTGGTGTTCTTTTTTGTCAATATATATTCACGAAGTTCGAAGCGTTTAGCACACACTATGTAATGCATTTGTGTTTACGTTAAGTTAGTGGGATTTTAATAATATTTGTCATATATTGTGATCATTAGCATCCGCTGTCAAATTAATGAATTACAGTTCTCCAATTTAGTTTAGATGGCAATTTGATTGATGACAATGCTGCTACCTAATCATCACTTAGTTATTTTATTTCTTCGTATTTGGTTGTAATATTTCAAGCTCAAACGGCAAGAGAAAATTAAATTCATAATAGCATGCATACATCCTGGCATTTAAATTTACATAGGAAAATACTTATATTTCCCACGATAAAAGGATCATAGCTGTGAATGTCTATAGACTCACAGCATTATGTACATCCGATCTGATATCTGGTAGAATCTAACTAGTTATATTTGTACCACCTTTATGAAACTCGCCGGTACCCTCAATTTACAGCCATCCTATCTCATGTGCGCCTTAAAGCTCTGTTATACTCCACAGCTGATGCTGTGTTGAATAGGAAGTGATTTAATGCGATTACGCTTCTCAGACGCTGAGCAAAAGTGCGGTTCTGACGAAAATCTGTTTGTAATTGCGATTGTCTGAACAGATGGTGTTCATCAGAGGAGCGAATCAAAGTTGGATCTAAATAATTCATACCCACTGAGATTGAGCGGATGAGTGCTTTTTACAGTAATGTATTAGTTTTTCAATGCTGATTATATTGTCTGATTCGCGCATTATCATACCTTACAATTTTCTGTTAGTTACGAATGGTAGAGTGTGGCGTGATAAAACGAATGATATATTCGATATTAGAATTCAATTGGTCAAATGAACTGCTTTAGACCATTTTTGGATTTTTGCTTTAATTGAAAGTGTTGCTTTTTTATACAAGTATTTATTTTACAGAAATATTGATTTTATCAGTTTTGCAAGATTTAATGGCGTGTGCTTTTTTGTGCAGTATATCGTCCTTTCTCTATTATATATATATATATATATATATATATATATGTAAGAAAGAACGAGATAAATTTTACGGGACGCCTATTTGGTTCTGCTAATGCAGGATTTTTATGAGTAGCAGCGATTTTCTGACAGAAAGAACTTGAAATCTGCAATAATATAGATATTTCATAAACTATTGATTTTATGTAATAAAAGTTTTGTATTTTGCATAATGTTCTATTATTTAAGAAGTAATTCTTTATTCCTTGTTTATTAGACATTTTTTATTGTTTGAAATGTATTGTATAGAAAATATATCTATATAATTAAACGAACATTGGTTGCGCGGGCGGTGATAACAATTATTTTAATCAAGGTTGGGAATTTGGTTTAAACACCTGACCCATTAATTACTTACATATGTCAGTAAAAACTAAGAATTGTATAGTGTAGAAAAGGTAATTTATCCAGTAGACCGGTTTCGTTCTTATTTGGAACTCATCACGTACTGGCCAGAATTTGGCAATAGGGACGAAACCTGTCTAGTGGATGAATTGATTTTTCACTACAACATTTGATTTATAATGACAAATATATCTACTTAATGGGCCAGGCGTCTAAATCTAAATCGCAACCTTAAGTTAAGTAAATATCTATATATTGCAAGCCCATAACCATAGAAATTCCGGCTTGATGACCGGTGGGCTCAAGCTAGTCAACCCGGGATTGGTAGCATGAACCTTGCCGGGTCATAAAGGGACACAGCCATCATCCTGTTTCATGTGAAGCCTTGAGTTTGGTCTAACTGCGCAGTTATTTTATCTCCGATTCTGCCTCCTTTCCTTCCCCATTCGCGTCAGATGATATTCGCTGTTTGTTCCAACTTATTCGCGCAACAGGTCCGAGAAGATTAAAAGTTAGTGAAACTATAAATGATAGTAACAACCATTTAATAACCGATAAAATAAGTAGTTTTGATAGGTGGGCTGAGCACGTAAAAAATCAATTTTCTTGGCCAACCGAGTCAGTTTCGATTCCCGAAATCATGTCTGCATCAACACTGTGGAATGCTATTCCCGAAGAACCATCCGAGTTAGAAGTACGCGATGCAACCCTATCTGGTAAATACCGAAAAGCCACAGGCCCGATAATTTGCTTGGTGGCGATATAATTTCAGGAGCGTTGACCAAACTTTTTCATTCTATATGGAATGAGGAAACCGTATCACTTGATTGGAATGAGTCGGACATCATTCCAATCTTCAAAAAAGGCAACCGTAATTCGTGCGATAACCATCGTGGTATAAGCTTGACTTCAGTCGTATCTAGGTATTTGCTTCGATTATCCTACGTCGTCTTAACGATTCACGCGAATCACATACAAGAGAAGAACAGGCCGAATTCCGTGAAGGACGAGGTTGTATAGTTAATAATTTTACGTTAAGGCAAGTACCTGAACAGAGACATGTATATCACCGTCCCAAAATAGCCGTCTTTCTAGTCTTCAAGGGTGCATTTGATTCGGTGTATCGCAATGTTTTATTCCATATTTTGTCGAAAAGCAGTGTGTCCAAAAAATTTGTTAATATTATACGGGCTCTCTATACAAATAATTCAGGTCGTGCTAAGATCTACAACCAATTAACGCATAACCTTACAACCAGCAGTGGTGTTCTCTAAGGTTATCCACTTTTCCTCTTTTTGTTTAACTTTGTAATCGATTCTATTATGAAGAACACTCTCCCACACATTCAGGACGCTGGAGTTGAAGTTCTCCCGGGCGATAATATTGTCGATCTTGACTATGCGGACGATATCGTACTAATATTCGACAATCGGGATGCTGCTCAGGCCACCTTGAATAGATTAACAGACGTTGTTCCGTCTTTCGGTATGAAATTCGCACCCTCTAAATGTAAGATACTGTTACAGCATCACCCACCGCTCACTCCAACGTTGCGACTGCCGAATGAAGATCTTGACATAGTCGACAGGTTTACATATCTTGGGAGCTCTATCAATAACGTAGGCAATATGTCCGACGAGGTGAGAATACGGATCGCGAAAGCTAGAGTAGCCTTCTCGAACCTTCGTCATTTATGGAGAAACGCGAATATTTCACTTTGCCTTAAAGGTCGTATTTACAATGCATCTGAACGCGCAATCTTACTATACGCTAGGGAAACTTGGTCTCTTAGAGTTGATGATTTGAGACGCTTGCAGGCATTCGATCATCGTTGTTTGAGAAGTATAACAAATGTTGGTCAACAACAACGAATAACTAACGTCGACATCGTAGTCGTATTTTTGAATCTGCCAATAAGTGCTCCTCGTTACAAAATCAAATAAGGCTCCATCAACGTCGTTGGCCCGGTCACGCTTTGCGTATGCCCTCATTTCGATTGCCCAGTAGAGCTCTGTTCTCTCATCCAGCACCAGATTGGCGTAAGAAACAAAGTGGGCAGATTTTGACATGAAAGAAACAGTTGAAGCCACTTACATCCAAATTGGGTAGTATAGGACCCACTCGTCTGCCGGGATGGGGTCCTCGTGCGCATCACAGTTCTTGGTTAGAAACCCTTAGCGATATGGCATCGAATCGAGCTCAGTGGCGATCTTGTTGCAGATGTCTAGTAGAATCATCTTCGTAACTCTCTTTTCTTAGTAGGGCAAAGTTAGCTGCGAGGTTTGGTTTGTTTATGACGTGATACAGTGAAATCCGCAAGGAAGCTGTATTGCTGATGTTGGCTTGCCCGAATGCTAACTTGGCCATAATGATGTTTGCGGAGAGGTTTAGTTTGCCTCATTTATGTGAGTTAATCTGATGAATTTACTCATAGTAGCTTGGTATTCCTTCTCTCTCTATCTCGTAAATCTTACAAATAATTGGTCTAAAATATTGTTTCTGTTTTCATTCATATACTTTTTTCACTCCTTATTGTTATATGACAGTGAAACATTAGTCACTTTTGACTTTTGTATGGCTGGACATGATGATAAACTAAACATGACAAGCTTGTATATGAATTTAAATTTCGCGCTTTATGCAGCATGTGTGGCACAGTGGGTAAAATCACAGACTCGGTGGTATATGTGCCTGGTTCGAATCGAATCCGCGGCAAATTCGGGACAGTACTTGAAGAGTTTCTAATGAGGACGAAGCCGGTTTACTGGAAGAATTGCTTTGGAAACCTGATGTAATTTTTCGTTTATAATGACAACATATATGCATTGAAAACTGGCTTCGTGCTTCAAATCATTATAACTTCCCAAAGTTGTTTAGTGCCTTTTGTATAATAAGAGAACGGAAGTCGTTAGTTAGAACTTCAAGTCATAACAGATTCCAATTAGGTTACATCTGAAAGAATGGTTAAGCATAAACATAAATTGGCCTTTGCCGTCTAATTGCGTGTAATATGCGGCACGGATGGTGCAGTCGATGGAGTCCTGGTATGTGTACCGGGCTCGAATCCAGTCCGCTGCAAACTATGGACAGTAATTGAAGAATTCCCAGTAAGGACGAAAATGGTTTACAAAATGAATTGCCTTTGCCACCTGATGCAATACTTCGGTTATTATAACAATGTATTTACCGTAAACAGCCTTACATTATGCTTCAAATCAATATAACTTCTCAAGAGTTATGATGTCTATTGTAAAATGAGAGATCGGGGGGTTAGTTAGAATTTCAGATTCCAAATATGTTCTACCTATTAATTTCACGTAATTACTAGTTGTGTAATTGTATTTTTACCGGATTATAACCTTTGTCAAGATACGCACCGTGAATTTGCGCCAGACTTTAGTGCTCGTCGTGTGTTGCGATAGCCTTGTGGTAGGTTATCCATTTTTGGGATTTATAAGGCTCTTTTGCTGCTTGAGAACTGAACAAGCGCATTGTCCGCATTGCATATCAATAGGAAACCAGAATGGCTTCGAACACTAGGAAGTGTATTTAATTTCGGCCTAACGCGCAAGGAAAGGCTAAAAAGCTTCTGGATCGCGACGAAGGAAAAAATTGAGCATGTTTCAGCTTGCATGTTGTATATAAATCTTCTTAATTTGTCTCTATTAATAACAAATTTCTTCAAAACAGGGAAACTTTTGCGAAACTAAGAGGTCATATACTGCCTCGGTAATATAACAAGGAGTTTGCTTACAAGCAAATACTTGATGAGGATAAGAATAGGCCGATGTTGAAACGTAACAACCTCCAAATAATATTCTCTGATAGCACATATTGGCGGTGACCATTATAATAAGGATTTGCGTTTGCCTCGAATTTTTGGAAGTTTTAATTGTCAATTACTTAAAAAACCGTTTTTACTCGCCTCATTGCAAACGGTTTAGCTAGTGAAGAAGTTCCATTTAAATCTCGTTGCGAGATGTACCTCGAAACTCATACATTGTAGGAGGTGCCAGAAAATCTCAGTCTCACGAGTGACCGCAAAGCTGCAGGAATCACTGCTTTCCAATAGGAATTGCTCAACTTCAGCGAAATAAAGTTGCGGATGGACCTTGTGTTACTTGCCGAATTCTGAAGGAAGGAATCCATATAATTTTGGTGGATGATTACTGTTTATGGCCTTCCACAAAGAGATTCTGGTGACACTCCAACTAACTATCGCGTTATCAGTATCCTCTATGCGTCATCAAAGATGGACGATGCTAGAGTTCTCAGAAAAGAATTCTTAGATAATGATAGAAGCGTATGAGAAAAATCGGGGCAATTTTTCGATCTAAAATGTGACGCGTGCATAAAATTCATGCACTCTATCGCTTTCTTGGGGTTTGCTACATATTTAAACAGCCTATCATTGTTGATTTTCTTAACCGATCGGTCGCTATCGATTCTGCGTCCTGCGGGATGCTATGACGAGTTCTGCCTAATTTTGAGGTTCTGGTTAATATTTTTTTAATAAGCCTGATGAATTACTGATCTATCTGTATTTTCAAATGCATTACTATGAATTTCATAGTTTCGTGGCTGTGATGTATCATTTTATAATGATTGTATAACGCGTTTTATTAGTGGTAATATTAGTAGTAGCAGTAGTATTACAAGTATTAGTGACAGTCGTAGCAGTAGTATCGTTACTAGCAGTATTTCAAATTGTAGCAGTATTAGCAGCAATAATATTAGCGAAGTAGCGGCAGTAGCAATAGTAGTAGCACCAGTAGTAGTTTTAGTAGTTGTATTAGCAGCAATAGTAGTGGTAGCATTTATTGTAGTTGTGACATTAGTAGCAGCGGTAGTAGCGGTAGTAATAATAGCAGTAATAGTAGTCGTAACAATTGTAGTAGTGGTAGTTACAGCAGTAGTAGTAATAGTTTTTGCTATCGTAATAGTGGTAGTTTTAGTAGTATTTTCTCTATTCTAGGCCTTTATGACTCTAAATAACCAATATAAACTGTGATAGTCTACAAGAGGGATCCAGTGAACAAGCTGGGTTGTGTTGCCTTCTTGACACAGTCTTTTCTGGATGAACTTGATCTCAGTTTATATATATCGCGTGATTGTATAACTAGAGGTACACCCAATCAGCTTATATTTCTTACGTTACAGACGTTTCGTTGCGTATAAATGTTTAGATATGCTTGTGAAACTGTTGCATCAATATGTGCGAACATCTGCTTAATATCCAATGTTCGGCTATGCTCTTTTTTAGATCTTCAATGTCATTTATAGCTTACTAACACACTAATTCTTGTTGTATCTCTAAATTACTAGGGAAAACTATCCTAACCTTAGTGTTAACAAAACAAAATATGGAATTATTTGTCCTATATTTTTAAAGGTAGTCATGGAGCTGGAAGTCTTCAAGAGACGACCACGTTATTTCTTGTTTTTGGGTCTGGTGTGATTGGCCCAAAAATTCTGGACGCTGAAACATCCCGAAAACTGGCATACGAAAATGTTGAATTACAACTACCGCAGCATAACTATGGTGTTGTGCGCTATCGGGTGCAACAGGCAGATGTATGCTGTCTTACCGCCGGGCTCTTAGGTGTGCCGATACCAATAAATTCGGTTGTAAGTTTTGTTTAGCAAAAAATGGCATTAATCTAATTTGTCAACTAGGCTCGCCCAAAATCACCGACACCCACAACATGATGACGGAAAACAATAGACAGTCGTTCCAACCACGTTGCCCTGAATCGTATCGATGCGGGATGGGTGCAAGTTTCGTTGCCACGATAGAAAATTATCGGGGTTTCCGGTTGTCTGTGATGGTTAGCTATGCCAATGTATACTAGTTGCAAAGAAATTAAAAAAGGAAGGATATTGCCGTTACTATCTCCTTAGTGTCGAAGCATATTTAGCGTCATTATACGCATCGTGGAAACGCAGCTGTTTTCTTTGTTGCTCCCAGTGCTTCAGGAACAAAACAATGAATAGGCACTCATGTGTGCCGCGGCTTTTCCTGTGCCTAATGTGTGGGAGACTTAACTTTATTTCTGCGACGATACTTTTTCAAAATTGGCAGTTCATGTCTTATTGCTTATCTTAAGCGCATTATTTTGCTGGTGTTCTTCTCAAGAATTTGTGTTTTACTTCCCACTCTCCGCCCCCTCCGCTGTTTTATATCAAAAGTAATATTGCATAATTTGTGAAACTTCGTTAACGCAGGTTGGTTTCGTTGATTGAATTTCAATTTACCTTGGCCTATTGATACAATTTGTGCGTTATATCAGTTGTTCGTTTGTGTGCGGTTCAGTAGTAACCCTATATCGCAACTTCTCAATCGCGTTGCATAGTTAAAGTACGCCTATTTTCATTAACCTACGCGTTTTGCTCTTCCTATGATTTCTTCAGAGCGTGGTTTAAGCCCAACTGAAGTACACCTCACTACATCCGTCACTTACATTATAGCATCCACTATGCTCTCAGGCTAGTCTTTACGCGCCAGAACCTAAAACTGTTATAGATTTTAGAAACCGGTGAAAGATATGGATTTTTAATGTTTTTATTTCAACTGCAAGCACTGTAGTATCACTAAATAAAAGACTCGGTGATGAGTGACATTTTCGTAAATCTGCCGTTTGAGATTGCACACTTCAGTAGCTCACATTTCGTTAGAAATAGATCTCCATCCATGTATGTAACCTGTAAGCATTACTATTTAAAATCTTACTATGTCGGTTGGATGATTTTTCTGTGCAAGCTTTAATGCCACATGGTGATGAGCTTCATGTACAGATCAGAATGTCTTTTTGGCACCTATTTATTAGTTTTGTTTAATTTCACAAAAGAAATTTCATGTTATTTTGAATCCTATTTCAGTCCTTTCTCTATTTTTGAAGCATATTTTAACACGGCTTTGCTCAATTGCCATTTTTTCTTAAAGAGCTAACGAATATTGTACTTGTTATGAGGTTGTCATGATTTTCACAACTTACTTTTCTTATGCGTTCTAGGGGAAAATGCCGCTGCATCTCCTTGATGCCAGTGACGAGGCGAAGGCTAATCTTGCGAAAACTAACTGTCTGCAGATATTGACTCAAGTTGAGGTAGGTTCTGCTTTTTGCCTGATTTATTCTCACGAAGCTCTCATACGATTGCGTTGTGAACGGATTACTTTTTTGGTTATCAAAATGCCGCTTTGATTTGCCTTGCTGATGTTGACCAATGCTTGAATTAAATTCTCCACTCTGTATTCATGCAATAAATTATCCGAACTAAAGCGTATGTGCTTACAGACCTTATCCTTATTACAACAGTGGGTCTCTTTCACTGAGATCAAATCTTCGTATGTGTTTGGATTGATGTGTTGGCTTGGGAATCCATTGATGTTAGGTGCTCGTTGTAAGATAGATGCGCGGTGAACGCATCACATGTTAGAGGGCCATAATGTGTGAGCATGGACGATTAACGTGCTCTTTGTTTTGTTAATGTTTAGGTGACGTTTCGAAACCTGTTTTCGGGGTCAAATGAGGCTCACAGAAACAGCATGCATTCAACGAACTTATAAGGCATTTGTCGTAAAATCATTCATTCTCATCTCTAAACGTTAGGCGTGCAACAAACAAGACTGGAATTCTGAAAATAGTGTCCTGTGCATGTAATAATAAAATGAATGGTATAATGAAATTAGTTTGCGTATATGAGAATAAAATTAATCTGAACATAGCTGGTATATATATATATATATATATATATATATATATATATATATGGAATATACACTGTGTAGTTGCTTTGATGACCAAAGAAGAGCTCCGGAAAGTCATTAATTGTGCTCGAAATATTGCAATTCGTTACGACCTGAAGATAAGTATCTCGAAAATGTTATATATTACCATTTTTGAACTAGACCCCGAACGGCGCCCTGTTGCCCAACTATATTCTTTATCTAGCATGTCTAGTGATTCCCGGCGGATCTGTCCATGATGCGATTTTTATGTTTAAACCTTATTGCAGTTGCCTTTGAAAAAATATGCACATCAATATGGAATCACTTCTCTATTCCATCAAGCACCAAGTTCGAGGTCTCTAAGTATATTGCGGTTATCCTGTATGCTGCCGTGGCTAAGGAGATGACTCACTATAATTGTTAGCGCCTGAACAGTCTTGTAAATCAAGCTATTCGTTAGTTGCCAGCTTTGCGTCAGAAGACATTGCACACGAAAAAAATTACGTCTCGACTGGTTCAGTTCGGCTTCTCATTGATGTGTTCTCACTGTGGAACCTTGACTTGTTTGGGCCACTTCTTTTGAAAGCCGTTTTAGTTTGATGTCTTGAAACGTTGGAAAGGTAAGCCAGCAATCGTATGACAGAATACTTTTATTCGCAAAATTGATCACTTCATCATGCTGCACATTGCTTCCACCAACATGAAGACATTTGCATTGCTATTGCGTGTGGGTTTGGGTATTTGTACGGATAGGAATGATTTTCACAGTCTACGTGTATTGACAGTGATCTAGGTCTATAATGACCTATGGAATTAAGGCAGATTCAAAAGGTCTTCTTTACTGAGTCCTGTTTGTTGCTAGGTTTCCACAGACTTTCCACTGTCTCCTGTATTAGGAAGACATAGCCCAGCATGACTGGGTTGGCGAAGCTCCCTTTGTTCTACCAAAATCTTCTTTTGGATAATATCAGTAATCACTTTTCTATTTAAAAAGGTGAAAATTGATAGCGCTCTAATTGTGTGTTGCGCTGATTTAACGAAAGGGCTAAAAGTTGTCACTTTCTCACGCTGTTGTTTAAAATTGCCGGTAACAAACGCTTTTATGCATTTCAGCCCAGGTAGGGGCTCGCTAAGGCTCGTATTCTGTTTCTCTCATGAGAACAGCATGGTTAGCGTTTCTTGCATCAAGAAGACGGCCACTATCACCACCACGAATTTCAACTCCTCGGAATGTTGCGCTGATCTCAGCAAAGACTGAGTTAGGAGCTTTGACGTATTCTTGTCGAACAGCCGAGCCATTTACAAAAGGTTCAATAAGACTAGTACTAGCGAAAATATAGGGCGTTGAGTCGTTATAAAAACTGCAAATAACGAATTTATGTTAATATACCTATCACTTGAGATAAGTAAGAAGCTAACTTATGTTACTTACATATAAAAATTATTTTAATTATTATTTCAAGCTTATTTTTGTTTTTTCGACAAGCGAACTGAAAAGAATTAAAAAGAAAATCTTCCAGTCGTTGGCTCAATAAATGCAGATGCATTTTCTGCTAACATAATTCGGACTGCAATTTGTTCATCCACACGGGCGTACTAGTTACAAGCATATAACCGCCCATGTGTTTACTAATCATGTTTACAAAGAGTACTCATTATTAAGGAATTTAAACTTGATTAGTCTTAGTATAAAATTCGTTTACGGATATTAAGCTTATATTTGTTATGATAAAGTAAATGATTGGAAGTTTTTCTGTTTCAATGTCTCCCAGTTTCAACTTTTGTGGTTGGTTGGCTTTTTAAAAATTTGTGATTATGTTCACGTTGTAATAACTGAAAAGAAAATCGGAAGGAAAATTTCTTGTTTCTGAAATTAGTTCTTCATTGTTTTTCTCATGAAAATGGTAATCTGAATTGTCAAATGCTCGTATACTATGATAAAACACTTTTTCCCGAAAGTTTCTTTCTTGGTTAAGGTTTTTCCTTTTTGTTAATTGTTATCTAGGCCAGACGGAACGAGCAACTGTCTTTTCACATCCCAGCGTTTTTCACCGAGTTCCAGTAAGTGGTGCTTTCGTTGAAAGACAGTTTTCATTCATAGACTCGTCAGACTTATTGCCTGAGTTATTGATATAGCTGTCAAGATATGTTAGCCTGCCAACTACTTATAGATCTTCACGCTGCAGTCGTAGAATTTTAGTAAGTGGTGGGTGATCCTGTAAAAGTGTCTTACATTTAGAGGTTGCGAATTCCACACTGGAAGACGGAACAACGTCTACTAATCTATTCGAGGCGGTCTGTGAAGAATCTCGATTGTACAATAACTGTACGATATCGTCTGCATAGTCAAGATTGTCTAATCTTCCGCCCGGGAGAACTGCAACACGTTCACCCTGAACGTGTGCAAGAGTGTTGTTAATAATATCATCTATTACAAAATTAAACAAAAAGAAGGAAATTAGACAGCCTTGACGAATGCCACTGTTGGTAGTAAAGTTGAGCGGTAATTCGTTGTAGAACTTCACACGACCAGAAATTTATGTGAAGAGAGCACGTATGATATTTATAAATTTGATGAGAACACCACTTATCGACAGATTAACGCGAAAGACATTGCGGTCAACCGAGTCAGGTGCACAATCGAAGTCTAGAATGACGGCTATTGGGGGACGGCGATATGCAATTCGCTGTCCAATTGCATTCCTTACGGTAAATATATTATCTATACAGCCTTGTCCTGAACGAAATCCGGCTTGCTCTTCTGTATTATGTGATTCACGCTAATTGCTAAGACAACGTCGGCCATTCAAAGAAAACCTGGACACGACTGGAGTCAAGCTTATATCACGATTTTTAATACACGTATTTCGATTGCCTTTTTTAATGGTAGGAATGGTGGTCACCTCATTCCATACAGTACGAAAAATTTTAGTCAACCATTCCAAAATTATATCGCCACCGTCCTTCAATAAGCCCGGAATCAAATGTAATGTCGCATACAATACGTGCATTGTGCATAGCGGAACTTATTTTCGCTCAAAATCAATTCGAATTTTCGCGATTAAGTCCAGTTAGTTTTGACTTTATTATATTTTCATATTTTTGTCGGAAGAACGGTTGTTCCAGTTCGCTTTCATCTATTTGGCTTTATTTTTTCTGGAGAATTTTAGTGCAAATCTAGAGTGTATAATCTATGTCGACATGTGTGTTCAAAAATTAGCGACAGTCTTAAATGCAACCTGCCATATATCATTATTGCTACATCATCTATTTTAGTCAAGCCTTTTCCGGGGCCGGAAGAAGCCATATGGCGCAAAATCTTACTACTGAAGTATAATCTATGTTCCGCGCAACTATCCAACAGTCGCTCATTATTATCTTTGCGCGTCGAGCTTGAAGTGGAACCAGAGATTTGAAGCCAATAACGCGTAGTTAAGAATGGTGCACCTAGTTCTGTAATGCTCATAGAATCCTGTTTTCTATTTGCAATTACGCAAAATTGCTTTCTAATTTATCTAACGAACGCACAAGAGCTTCTTGTTGTCCAGTTTGTTTTTTATGCTCGCATATTTAATATGCCGACGTTAATAACTAATATAGGTTTAATGAATGGCTGTCTACTTTAACTATTTTTGATGTTTGACTCAGTGATATGTGCATGATTCCAACAAACGTAATCATTTCTTTAAATCAAGTTTGCGAGCTTGAAGTAAGAATTGTTATCACCACCCGCGCAAACAATTATTGTTAAACGTAAACATTGTTACACTGGAATTTTAATGTCTCTGTTGCACGCCGTGCGACGGCTGGTGTACTACACAATTTTCTAATTAATAAATTTTTCTTTAGTTGAAGGAGTTTTTTCATTTTTTTATTATTCATGTAGAAAACTCACAATTGATGGAACATCTCGTCGTCTCAAAGAAGCCGATTATTTTATCTCGCATAGGAACTTCAACGAGGCGGTAAGTTTTTTCCATATAGTTGACTGTTACTTCCATTTCGATAACAGGCAGTCAGCCGGGAACTGGTATTATCTCACTGACCCCGTGTTTGAGCAATGAAGTTCTCATTTATTGGAGCTGGTTGCACATGTCAAATACGCTACGTATGCTATAAGCCACGTAGTGTAAAGGGATATCAGAAACGTCCAGATGCATTCGCATTATAGCAATATGGCATTCAAGTTTCTGCTTAGCGAGTAAGACCAAATGTAAATGTGACAGTAGCTTTGTACACGTTGCTACCTCTTCGTTATATTGCCAAGTTGGTTGCTTCATAGAAGTTGACTTTACCTGAATATCTCACGTGTCTTTTGGATGACGTTTAATCACGATTGCTTCAGCATAACCTTAATGCAAAATATCGCTAGAGCCACCGATCCATCCAAATGCATTAACTGCTATTCAACAAAAATTAATCAGTTTGTAATTTTAATTTTTTTTCTCTATGCAGATATTGGCATTTCAGTCAATCACCGACGATGCACTGGAAGCTTTAGTTTATTACCACAAGTACGATAGAACATATTTGACGTAAGTCGTAAACACGTAGTTGATATTTTCGTTTCCTAAATTACTACTCTGTCCCCGTTTTATGTTAATATTTTCAATTTTGTTTTATTCGTTGCACATTTAACGCATATGCATGAAACTCAATATGGGATTGTATTTTAAAGATTTGTACTCCCGCTCAAACGTCAATGCAGTTTGTTACACACGGTGCACTAATTTCGTTGCTGCAACCAATAACTGCGAAGGAATAGATATTGTCGCGCTATCTCCTGTTTATTCGATGCTAATTCTACTTCGAGACTCCAAAATACTGTCTCACTGTAATGAAGATGAATGTAAAAATGTATACCACTAATTTGATCAAGTATATGTTAACTATCTGATCAATTGTGTTACAACAATTACTGTCTTTAATTTAAATCAATTTTCGGACTTGAAATTAGCACCAATCCCGGTTTTCACATGTTTCCAATACGACGATAAATTGCCTTTGAACGTAAGCTTCTATGAACTATGAGCAGTATGAACAACAACTTAATTCCTATTGGCCTGTTCCTCGTGTTACCTGATATTTCATCGTGCTCGCCGTTATAACACACTGAATTTTACGGCATTCTTCGAACAAATATTTCTAAATCTGCTTGGATTGTTTTATCCCTTCCGTCAGCTTATTTATTTAAAATAAATAATGAGTAAACACTTACTCTTTTTATTTACTTGATTTTCGGATTGCGTACCGAAATGTTTGAATCCACTTTCATTATGATTTTTCCAAATATTTCGATATCCATGTACGGATATCTTTTTCAATGGGACGCACATCACACACTAAGTTGACAATCAGTATGTCAAGTGGAAATATTAGTTTAAACTCTCACTCTGTTTGTTATCTTTTGTTTTTCTCTAAATGGTGCTGCTGTCACTTTTTAGTTGCTGCATTGTCTTTGCGTATATGGCATGGAGTTTATTGCTTTCAGTGCACCTGTGTGAATCTGCATCCAGTAGTGATAAAATTTCTGAGGAGAAGGAACGCATGTTCACACGTTTTTCGGATAAGGCTCTACGTTTTGGCGTTTGGCTGCTCAACGGACTGATTTTAGTGTTGCTTCTGCTTGGTAAGTTGAGCATTATCTTTTCGCGAATACTTATGATGAAATATTTATTTAGTATCGTCTCCAAGTAATGCAGGAAGGATAGCGGTAGTTGCATTTCATAGGATAAATGAATGAACATTTTTCAATTAAGAAATAGTGGATACTTTGAATAGCTCTTGTCAACTTGAAATTTAAAAAAATATTTTATTTCAAGCATATTTGTTAATTGGAACATATTTTTAATTTAAAAAGTTCAAATGACCGTAGCCATAGAAAGTTTCGGCCTGTCGCATGGCTCATTCTATATACTCGAAGCATGAACACTTTGGGATTATCAGAATATAGTTGTGTAAGTGCATGCGAAGCCTTAAATTCAGTTGTACTGTGCAGCCAACTTGCATACACATGTAAACGGAGATCAAGATTCATTATCAACTGACTTCCTGTAAAGCTTATTCTAACGACGCAGAAATCTACACGCGTATCCTCTGAATGCTGTTTGCTGCTAGGCCGTCATAGCTAACACTTCGTGGGAAATGGATAATAATAAAATGTGGGCAAGTGTGACAAGCTCAGAGGACGTTTCGATTGCCAAAGGAAACCGAACATCAGGCATCTCAATATGACGTATCCAGGTTTATTTTGTTAATTGTCCTTTGGTGGTTGAATACATAGAAGCAGGATAACTGAATGGAAATCAATTATCCATATTAGAAATGGACGAGTTATTTTTACATTATAATTCTCATAAACCAATAATATTGCAATTTGTAATGATGTTTTACTGTATGGACTGATGCATTGTAAGTTGTACTTATCATGGTTTTACTGTATTGCTGATGTTGCCTTGCCCGAATGCTAACTTGGCCATAATGTTGTTGTGGAGAGATTTAATTTGTCTCATTTCTGTGAGTTATACTGACAAATTTACTGATTGTGGCAAGGTATTCCTTCTCTCTGCCCCTCTCTCTCTCTTTCGTAAATCTCCCTAATAATTTGTCTAAATTAACTTATATTTTTTTCACTCCTTATAGTTATAGGGCAGTGAAACATTAGTCACTTTTGACTTTTGTATGGCTGGACATGGTGATGATGATGATGATGATGATGATGATGATGATGATGACGATGACGATGACTGACAATGATGATGATGATGGGCTGATGCGCAATATAATCCTATGTGACTATTGCTTGCATCTTACAGGGTAAATAAAATAGCGAGCATTTGAAATTGAGCCTAGAAGTGCTACCCTTAATGTTGAGATAAACACTACCCGATATGGAAGAAAGACTTATTTTTTCGCAAACTCGAACGGAAGTTAATCAAGGAAATGCTTACTTTAAGTCTTCAATATGAAATGCACAAGTGCCTGATGCACCTAATTAGTCTGTCTGTTGGAGTCTTTGTAAGCAGAAACTCCAAGAATAGCTAGGCCGGAGGAAATTGGTGATGCTATCTCCTTTGGACTTGTGCAGAACTCGCCAGTCGTCTACTAGCCGCCTGTGATACTCCTCTGTCGCTCAAGCTATACGATAGTCAATACATTGCATCGTGGAGTTTGAAGGCTCTTTCATCGTGGGCCAGTCAATCTTATCTTGCTGGTGAATTTTACAAATGCGGAATTCACATTGCTTGCCTTCAGTGCACTGAAATGTGTTCATTTCTTGTCTAGCACTCTAAATTGCACAATTTGTCTTCTTTCCAAATGTAATTAAGGTGGCCTCAGAAATGGTAGCATCAACAATATAATTGAGCGAGGTTGGAGTAAAGAAATACTTGTCAAGCATTAGAGACGATCGTAAAAGTCTCGTAAAGATTAAATTTTTTTGCGACTACGAACCATTTTGTCATTATAACGAGCTTCAAGTAATCGAGATATTTTGGCCAGTACATCATCATTAAGCATAGCCCATCGTAACAAATTTCGCGACACAAAATTGACTGAATAGACTAGAAGAATAACAGAATGGGAAACTGATACTGATGGCGTAACGTTGGAATACGATAGAGTGCGTGTATTTGGTCAAAGCATCGCATTTCCGACCGATACCTCGCCTAAGTTAGCATAGGGTGCTTCTTTTGCTCTTTGCGAATCCTTTTAAGAAATATAGAATATGTGGCCTATGTCACCGTCTTTATTAATTGTAGCCATAACGACACCTTTTCACTCGTTTGTGATGAGTTACTTCTCCCAAATTGTGGCAATAGGTTTTTCAGATCACCGAAGTGGCGAAGTTGAGGGTCTCTCTTCATTACTAACCATCTAACATGTTAATGAGAGTGGGATGGTTCTTGAAAAGCGCCTTTCAAAAACAGGGAGGCGTCCGCATTCTCTTTCTAGAATGACCATTGCTTATACGCCAAATCTCAGCATAAAGTTCGAATTGTTTAGGCGTCAAAGCTGATTCCAGTGTTGAACTTCATCCATCTTGTGGCTGAAATGAAAACTCTTCGCGTACCTAATAACCAGATTGTCATCTCCTCTCAGTTGTATAGTAAATGTCACGTGTTTCAAACTTAGGTGCAAGTAGAAGCTGAGATTGTCTCCAGCTTTCTTCCTTCCCATCGTTTGAGTTGCTAACATAGCCGTATGAAGGTGGACACTGGCAGAAAATAGTTGTGATAAGGGCTTCAGGCTCTGCAATCTTGCCCATAGCCTTAATCTGATTGTGCTGAACATCATGCGACATCTTGCTACAAAGCGCAGTGATGTGGCCCCTGCACACGAGATGGTGAAACGTTATCGTACTTTGATAGACTACTGAAATTCATTCTCATCAGTCCAGAACAGGATACTCTATCAGGTGTGTTGTAAGGGCTGAGTTAATAAATCTGGCCGCGGAAATCAAATTTATATTCCGCTCTATGCGTTCGAATATCGGTGCACTGAAAACGTACACTTTTGTTCAGAATTCCTTCGGGGACGCCTATGCTTCAGCTGATAGCTTACAAAATATCATGTGGAGCGCTATGAAGGAGAAGCTTAAGCAAACCTTGGCTTGTTTTCTTTTGATGAAGCCTGCGAAATCGTGTGCATTTTATACTAAAACCCCTGTTCGTCAAAAAACGTCATCTGTTGCGAACCTAAGAGTATCTTGAGATACCGAAAATCCGGCGGAGCTAATACTCTCCGTTCTGAATTTTGCAATTTCGGTGGAATTAACGTTCATAAAAATTTTCATTAGTAAATTAGCGCAATCTGGAGAGGACTTCGTCCGAAACGAGTGTCAGTATGTATTTGGGTGTTCATCAACAAAAAGGTGGTGTTTGTACCTATAGTAACTACCGTTGTACCAGTTTGCTCTAGGCTGTGTCAAAGTTGGTCACTTATATTATACTCAGAATAGTTCGTGAAACCGAGAGAAGCGAACTAGGCGAACCAATGCACGTTTTCATTTATAAATGGGATGTACGGTCCAAATGTATGCACTCCGACGCACACTTGACTACGCCACTAGTATCGAAAGTCCTCTACTGTTGACTTCCTATTTCTCAGCTGCATTTGATTTAGTATCACGTATAAGTTTTGTGTGAACTATGCTAAATGAGGGCATCTAGGCTAAAAAATTTCGATTGCGCGAAGCCTGCTATAATGACTCGTCGGCATATATTCGCACTAGTAAGATCCCCTCTGTATTCTTTATGATTGGCTTCGGCGTTAGAAAAGAATGTGCCATTGCTTAATTATTTTGTCGATACAGTTTTCGCTGAAGTCAGCGCAACTCTACATGAATTGGACATTGATGGTAGTGGCCGGCTTGTTGAGATCGAATACTCTGACAATGCTGTTCTGATCACAGGAACGAACGAAGAGCTTCAGGGAGCCATTAATTTGGCTTCATATATATTTTTACTAATTACAATATGAAGCGAGATAAAAAAACGTTCATGGCTAATTTTGATAAGGTGCCTATGATCTTGCTAATTAAAGCCTTACTGCCAGTGGTCAAGCATTTCATTTACCTACAAGCTCTGGTAACGCAAGATGGATCAACTTCTGTCGAGATTTCCAGAAGTTTTATCTTTGCAGCTGCTGCTTTTGGGAAATTGTGCAATCGATCGTCTATTTCACTAAGAATCATGTTCAAAATCTTCCAGTCTAGCATAATGTCGGTCCTTGTTCATGCTACGGAGATTTGTGGGATGACAGTCTATAGCTACCAGCTCTTGAATAGCTTTGTTAATCGATGTATTCACTTGATTTGGTTCAGGTAATTGACACCTGTGTGCCAGGAAGCATTAATCATAAGCGAGGTGTACGAGCTAACCAGTTCTATACGGCTGATGGAGCTGGTTAAGCCAATGTCTTCGACGACCAAGTTCACATCTTGCTCGCCAAGCTACCGAAGTGGTTGGAACCACAGAAGTAGGCCAGCCATCTCTTGGCCGGATAATTTTACTGGCGATATCGGCCACTTGACTGCTCTGGATCCCATCGTGTGAGATCTAGGTCTCATTTTGTTGTATTATTATTTTATTTTTGTCAAAATCCTGATTACTAAAAACGTTATTATTACCAGGTTTACCAATGTGTCATAACAATTGTCGTATAGATGAGTTTATTTTAAATATGTGCCGCTGTTGGTCCTGATTATCACCAATGTGTTTGTCCAGTTCACTCCAAACTATTTATTTATATTAATTTTGCAGACGTAAATTCTACACCAATCCTACTTGTTTTGACGGTCGTTCAAAACAGCAAATTTACCGTCAGTTATACGTATCTACACCTTTTACACCTTTCAAACTAACCTTCAGAGCACAAGTGAAAACTGACCAGCGAGGATCCTTTTTGCTTTTTATTATTTTTTATATACACTGCGGTTTTTATCTGCGTTAATATTTATTTCTGTTCTCTGATGGCCGTAGAAGGCCGAAACGCGTTATTACGCGTGAATGACGGTAGTCTCCTTTATTGTGCGACCGAGTAAATAAGATGTGATTGATATTTATTTCTAGCTCGCACACTTGATGTAAAGAATTGTCGTAAATACACGCGCAATCAGTGAGTGTTTAATAGCAAAACTGAATAAAGATTATATTTTTCCATTAAATACGTCAAAAAAGGTGGAGTTAAATCGTTTATGTTTAACACATCATGCCTGTTAAGCATTCATGTTTGCTTATTTAAACCGGTTTAGTTACCAATCTCTATGTTAATATCTACTATAGCCAATGCTTATGACGAATTTTAGGCTTCCGCTGGCCGCTCTACCAGACCGTATACCAGCTGCTACCGTTAGTGCTACTACATCGTGTGATTTCACCACACAAAAGGTTTGTTCTCCTGCGTAGTATGCTTTCCCAGATTTTGTCTTCAGTCTGGAAGACAAGTGGCAAAGGTGTACCTCGTTGGTTCAATGATAATGCTATTCTTTCAATGAAACGATGTCTCGTCGTAATTGTGGTTATTGAATCGTGTGTAAGTTGAATTTGTTTGGAATAGAGATTAATTATAATTTTCCTATGCGTGACTCATGTACGCTTTCATATTTAACATTTTTTGTTGGTGTAGCCTAACCATTTCATAACCTATAAATTATTTAGGCCCAAATTTCCTTTTTTTTGTGCATGTATGCTTGTAGTTCACCTCAACAAAATGACCTTTGTCTTAGCATAATGGTAGCATTAGTTCTAAATGTTTGGAAACAAAATGTTGTGATGATAAAGGAGAAAACGTAAGTACGATTAATTTTAATTTATGTTTTGTGCAATAGCAATTTAAACGTATGATGAAGTTTGCTGAAAATGCATGAAATGGAGATAGTGAAGAATGTAAAATTAGACACAATACAAAGTTGGCGGATTTAGGCATTTACATACTATCTGTAAATAGTAATACCTCCACCGTAAAGAATATATTATAAATCTTTCTAAAATGCATTCTAAAAATTGTCATCTGGAATAAAATAAACGCTTTTATTGAAAAATTGAATTAAGGTTGCGATCTTGATATAAATACCAATCTTTAAACGAACATTGGTTGCGCGGGTGGTGATAACAATTATTATATTCAAGGTTACGGTCTTGATATAAACACCTGACCCATTAATTACTTACATATGTTAGTATAAACTAAGAATTGTATATTGTAGAAAAGGGAATTCATCCAGTAGACCGGTTTCATCCTTATTGGGAACTCGTCATGCAAATTCTGGTTAGTACATGATGAGTTCCCGATAAGGACGAAACTGGTCTACTGCATGAATTTCCTTTTCTTCATTATCCAATTCTTAGTTTATAATAAATATGTAAGGAATTAATGGGTCAGGTGTTCATATCAAGACCGCAACCTTGATTATAATAAATACCAATCTTATTTGTCAGTATATATTGGGTGTGGTGTTTATTTTAAGATCGTAATCTTGGTTTAACTAATTTTTATCGCCACCCGTGCAATCAATGTTCGTTTATTTATATAGATGCGGTTTCAACACAGTCATTTTTTTTAGAAAGCGAACAAAAATGTGAGATCATTACAAAAGCGCTTAAACTGGCTAAACGCCTATCGGATTTAGGGAAAACGAAAAACGAATTTGAGATGGCTATAACTATACTGCAATATGCATAATAAAATAATTTTTATTTAAGAAATTTTATGCCTGACAGAAAGAGGCCGTGATCAAACATGGTGATGTCTTTTTACGGATAAAGCGTGGGATACGGATCTTCTGATGAGGCCTCACCACAATGCTTTGTTTACTAACGGCTAACTAATGGAGAGACCATGTAAAAGCATATAGTAAATTATTACAAAGTGATATGATTGGTTATGATGATTTAGATTTGGTGCATGGTAACGCTGTTAAACACAGGGATACATTCACACACGGAGCGCTTCGTTTTGTTGAGGCTCATAAACACGTTAAACCCTTAATAATCTTGGTAAATGTCCAGAAATTACCAACAAATATTTTATTGTATAGAATATTAAACGGGTTTTAGATTAAAAAGGGATGAATTCTTACTATTTTATTGAGATTGTTGATAAAATGAACTTGCGGAAATTAATAACTTGGACCACCTGTATGTGGTATATTCACAATAATGTACCAAACCCAACAACAGCGAAACCTTTTCGACATTTTCTCTATATTAATCAGGTAACATTCAAAGGCAGTTCAAATTCGATTGATCGTCTTATTGAAATAATTAGTATATATGTATTTATTCCGTTTATATTTCTTTAAGAAATTGAAACCGTCATTATTTTTCCCATAGAAAAAATACGTTTATTCTTGACTGCTTATTAATTATACAGCGGAGATTTCCATTCAAGTAGAATGCATGCAAGATTATTAGAGGTGAGAGCCGCATCCCCAACGTATACATTACGTTCATTTTCATTTTCGTTAGTCAGATTTGTATCGTGCTCCGATGGTGACCATGGACGGTCGAAACACGTACTGCCGTGTTACTGACGATTTAGCTGCCATTCTGTACAATTGATTAGATACAAAGTGATTGATGCTTATCTCAAGCTCGCAAACTTGATTTAAAGAATTTTAATCACTAGACGAGTACGCAGGACTAGCTGTTTGGAAAACACATCTTTTATTTTCTACGCGTTTCATATGATTTACTGTTTGATCATCGTTAGTTAATTTGGCATCTTGCTCCGATGATAATCATGGAAGGTTGAAACACATATGTGCGCTTGACTGACGATTTAGCTGCCATGCTGTGCAATTGATTAGATACAAAGTGATTGGTGTTTATCTCAAGCTCGCGGACTTGATTTAAAGAATTTTTATCACTACACGAGCATGCAGGGCCACTTGTTTGGAAGACATCTCTTATTTTCTACGCGTTTCATATGCTTTACTGTTTGATCATCGTTAGTTAATTTGGCTTCGTGCTCTGATGATGATCATGGAAGGTTGAAACACATATGTGCGCTTGACTGACGATTTAGCTGTCATGCTGTGCAAATGATTAGATATAAAGTGATTGGTGTTTATCTCAAGCTCGCAAACTTGATTTAAAGAATTTTTTATCGCTACACGAGCACGCAGGACCACTTGTTTGGAAAACACATATTTTATTTTCTACGCGTTTCATATGCTTTACTGTTTGATCATCGTTAGTTAATTTGGCTTCGTGCTCCGATGATGATCATGGAAGGTCGAAACACGTATGTGCGCTTGACTGACGGTTTAGCTGCCATGCTGTGCAATTGATTAGATACAATGTGATTGGTGTTTATCTCAAGCTCGCAAACTTGATTTAAAGAATTTTTATCACTACACGAGCACGCAGGACCACTTGTTTGGAAAACACATCTTTTATTTGAGAAATATGTCAGTACGCGCGTTTGACATTTGACTGGTTAAATAACATTGGATTGGTGTTCAGCATCATTCCGCAAACGTGTTTTAAATTTTTGTTATCATCACCCGCACAGTCTGTTAATGCTTAAATTGTTTTCAATATTTTTTGTCTTCCTAAACATAGATATGGACGTTCCACTACCGAGCGTTGTTGTCAGTTGGCTGGCTTAGCATTGGTTTATGGCCTTACTGGGATGAGACTTTAACGTCCGCTACGAATGTAGGTTATTTTTAATCGTTTTAAAAAGCACAAAATTTTCAGTTAATTACATTTTAAACAATCAACGCATGGAAATTAATACTACAATCACGCGTAGCCGTTAGCAAATATTCAAATAAGATTTCAGATACCGAGAATTTTAGCCATGTTTGTTTTCAATGATGGACATGTAATGATGCGTTTAGGTCGTAAACTCCTATCCAGACGCCTGCATCTTACAATTTGCATTTTCTTTTTGATTATTTCTACACCAGACTGGATTTACCGAGCTGTATTTTGAATTTCACGCATTTGATGATGTATAATGCAGGCGAGATGTATGCGTTATCCTATGTTTTAATGTTGATGTATATTTGTATTTGTGTGATTGCATTTCGTCCTATCCTGGCTGTTAACCTGTGGCTGCTATATTGTGTGATTTTGCGTTTTGGTTTTGCCCATGCCACATATCGTCTACACAACTTGTAAAACTTTATTTTTCATTTAGGTTCAATCAGTACGTAGCTGGTGGCTTATCACATGTTTTATGGCCTCGATGTTTCCTTTTCTACCAGTTGTGGGCACCATATTTATACCGCTATTAACGTAAGTGTTACTTTTTTGTGCTTTCATGAAAATTTAGCTTTTTCATTTCGTAAATAACCCTAATTTGTAGAAAATTATGGCAGCTACGGGTTCAGCAAGGTTGCCGACACTTCTCGAATATGGTTATATTTATCATGAAAACCCTTATATTGACTATGTGACTAAGTTGTTTCCTTTATCTGCGTTTTGCGTAATTACGCACACATCTCCTTTGGTTAGTAAGCAACTTTCAGTCGTATACACAAATTTTGCTCCATTGTATATAAAGTTTGCGAACAGTTGCGTTTTCTCCTTTGCGAGGTGTTCAGTGGCTATTATTGCCCCTAATTCATAGGCGATTTAGGCTTGCTTTATGTGTATACATGCTAATTCCGTAAATCATTTACAATCAACTAGTTTATATTTGCACATTACTGTTTTTTGTACTGCACATACGTTAAAATATAATAAGTATTGTGGAAATCTCCACTATAGAATAGAATTTGTGGTTACTACGAAATGATTGGCGCACTAACTGATTGTTTGATTGACTTTAGTGTCATTTTGTTTAAACAAGCATAATTTGTTATTTTGTATAGATTTTTCATTAAAAAAAATGTTTTTTCCTCTGAACTTGTGTACGAATAATGTTTTTAACAATGTATATCTATAACTATGGAGTAAAATTCGATCAATCATCAGTATTAATTTTCGTATCGGCGAACTAGAAAATGAAATTTAGCTTAATGCACGAATTATTTATTTTCGGGAGTCAAATAAGGTTTTCTTACCGGCATGTGATGCTTCGTTTCCTTGATTTTAAATAAATTTTTGTTTGCGAGCTTGAAGTAGACTACAATCCCATTGTATTTAACCAGTCGTTGAACAACATAACAAAACTACCTCCAGGCGCAACGCACTGACGCGTTTCAATCTTCCATGATCATCATCAGAGTACGACGGAAAACTGACTGGCGAGGATCAGTTTATCTAATTTTTCTTTCCATATATATGCAATGCGGTTTGATCCTCGCTGGTCAGTTTGCCGTCGTACTCTGATGATGATCATGGAAGGTCGAAACGCGTCAGTGCGTTGCGCCTGGCGGTATTTTTGTTATGTTGTTCAACGACTGGTTAAATAAAATGAGATTGGTGTTTACTTCAAACTCGCAAACTTGGTTTAAAGAATTGTTACCACCTCCTGCGCTATCAATTATTGTTTATATTTATTTATCGAGTAATAAAAAGTTATATTTCACTGCCAAATAGTCGTGACAATTTGTAAATTCGAAAAGAACGTGGATTGAAGAGATGAATGGCAACCCATCATATTTATCAGTAAACAATAATTGATTGCGCGGGTGGTGCTAACAATTCTTTAAATCAAGTTTGCGAGATTGAAGTAAACACCAATCCCATTGTATTTAACCAGTCGTCGAAAAGCATAGCAAAACTGCCGTCAGTCACACGTACTGACGCGTTTCGACCTTCCATAATCATAATCAGAATACGACGGCAATCTGTCCAGCGACAGCCAAACCGTAATGCATATGTATGAAAAGCAAAATTAGACATGCGGCTCTCACATCTAGTAGTCTCGCAGACATTGTACGTGACTAGTAATGTCGGCTGCACAGTTTCCATACCGTCATAAAAATTAACATTTTTGCAGCTTTCCCCACGCACATATAGGTAATTCAGGTAAATAATTATTGATTGCGCGTGTGGTGGTAGCAATTCTTTTAATCATATTCATTTATAAAAATACTTAACTAAACGACGTTGAAACGAGGCCACTTAGATCTACATAAAACAAACTACAATTTTCCTTGCCTTTTACCCAATTTGTAAATTCGAAAAGAACGTGGATTGAAGAGATGAATGGCAACCCATCATATTTATCAGTAAACAATAATTGATTGCGCGGGTGGTGCTAACAATTCTTTAAATCAAGTTTGCGAGATTGAAGTAAACACCAATCCCATTGTATTTAACCAGTCGTCGAAAAGCATAGCAAAACTGCCGTCAGTCACACGTACTGACGCGTTTCGACCTTCCATAATCATAATCAGAATACGACGGCAATCTGTCCAGCGACAGCCAAACCGTAATGCATATGTATGAAAAGCAAAATTAGACATGCGGCTCTCACATCTAGTAGTCTCGCAGACATTGTACGTGACTAGTAATGTCGGCTGCACAGTTTCTATACCGTCATAAAAATTAACATTTTTGCAGCTTTCCCCACGCACATATAGGTAATTCAGGTAAATAATTATTGATTGCGCGTGTGGTGGTAGCAATTCTTTTAATCATATTCATTTATAAAAATACTTAACTAAACGACGTTGAAACGAGGCCGCTTAGATCTACATAAAACAAACTACAATTTTCCTTGCCTTTTACCCTTATCACTGTGTGTCGTGAAGCCACCTCGTTTGGTCTGCCAAAAAAAGGGAAGACGCTAATGTATAAGATATCTTTATTACATATCTGCAATAAATCATCACTGACGTCAATTGTTTTGCCACGTCTCCACCGATCCTCCATGCTTTATTGACGCTAGCTTACTGATTTATCGGACATCACCCATACCAACAAGTTGTCAAAACTTGCGCAGTTGACATAATATTTTTTTTAACACGGATAGTTTATTGACGAGTTTGTAATATATTGAATTGAATGATGTCATGCTTACCGCGAAATGTGATAACTGATATCGATGAAGGCCAGAGTGTATGGTTTAACTGGAGTAACAGATGTTCAGAAATTGTTGTAATTATCAATTTGGGTGAACTTTAGCATAAATTTATATCCATCAGGTTGGTATCATGTACCGACTCGGAAACCATAGTGTTAGTATCCGGTACTCATCGATTTCAAAAGAATTATCAGTTACTAACACAATAGCCATAGTGTTCGTATCCTTTACAGACACGGTATATATATTATATAGTGTGAGTTAGCATTGAAGTCGCATTGTCGTTGACTTTAGATTATGTTAGTTTCACTATTACAGGTTTACACATTCGTCTAGGAGATTGTACCGTCCTGTTATTCCACATTCTTCTACCAAGTATATAGTGGTTAAAGGGCGTAATACCGGCTCCTACTGATGAGTCGCCAGTAAGCACGAAACGAATGTGCATGAGATTATATTTTCCGTTCATGCTGTCTTTGGTTTATCTTTCTGGTCACAACTGAACTAATTGGATTTAGGTTTATAGCTTTTCTTCCTTTTTACATATATTGACCCTTTTTACACGGCAACGTGCTGGCTTTACAATACTTGAGTTTTTATAAACTACTTCGATTCTTCTGAACAACGAGGATCTCCATTTATCTACTTGCGACATGACCATTAACTTGTTCTTCATAGAGAAAAATTGCGCAAAAGTTTATCTGTTATTTGTGCTCTTACTTCAGTTTGAAATGTACTCAGTAATCATTATTCAAACGTAACTAATTTAAATTATCATATCGAAATAAAGATGCGTAAAGCAAGTTGAGATAGAAATTTTTTCCGTGTGCGACTACGATAATAAGCGCAAAATACTGATGTATAAATTTTGAATTTATAATTTTATTTTATACTTATACGAATTCCATATCATTGCTTCATTTCAGCCTGATATCATTTTGCTTGATGGTATATTACTACTGTAAGTGGCCATATCTAATGTGCTGTGTATTGTGGTTTTTGATGGTGCCTCGATGTGTAGATGTGATGACAGATCGTCGAAACGTGATTTGCTTAGTTTTTAAACAGAATAGATTGAACCGTTTTCATTTGAAATTTAGTATTATTTCTATTACCTACTTCATGGTTAAAATGAGGATAGTTTAACCACAATAAAAATCGATTTAGAATTATTTAGTCATGTGCCAAAAAAAGATAACCCGAGCGCAAAAACTGCGAAACTGGATTTATCAAAATGTCATGATCCGTGTTTTGACTAACAGAGGCTAAATTCCAATTTTTTTGTTTCTTGAAATGATTTCGGCGGCGATTGACGCCTGCCTTCCTTTACACCCGTCATCACAAGTTTTAAAAAACCAACCTTACTTTCTTATTTTTATTTTAAAATTAAACCGATTATTTTAAAATTTAAAATAGCGAATTGTCCAGTGATATGTGGGCGCATCATCGAGGCCTGTGGAAGCTCAACATCCGCACATCAGCTTACTGAAATTTCTCTGCTTTTTTGTAACAGAAAAAAACATCGTTATTCGTTTTTTTTCAGATGATATTTGTAAAGCTTTGCAACATAATCAGCATCATGAGTCTTGGCGGTGTATGCTTTACTTCTGCATTTAAAAATAAATTTATTAGTTATGTGTGAACTGAAATTAATCCACTTGGTAGCCTTTTTTAGTGTGGGGATGAGGCGTAGCATTAAATTAAGGAGGTCGAACACTGTAAAAATATTTGATCGAGAAAGGAGACCGGTTTGGGCTTAAGGCAATGTAGTTATTTACTTCTTCCAATGTCTTACTCTTCAATTTCCGTAATGTTGTAGCGTTTGCGTGGTTTGTTTTGCAATCATGTTTATTAAAGCCCTTTGATGTTATCCGATTACTGATAATTCATGCATAAACTATAGAGATCAACATATTCACAATTGATTCTCGAAAATCCTTCTACTTTTTTTCGCTCATGTATGTTTGGTCTCTTATGCATATTCGCTCAGTATTAATAATAATAATAATGGTTTTATATAAACGTTACTTAAAATTTCCAAATTCATCTGGAAAAGTAACCATCCTGCTAACATGCTAACCGGCTCTTATAAGAAATATGGAGAAGTCATTGTTTTACTTAACACACTCCCTATATGTTAAGCACCATTATATGTAGGAGTTTCTTAAAAAGCGCGCCCCGTTAGTAAAAGAAACTTTCATAATAATTCTTTATATTTTATTAGTTCCTGAGGCTTGGCTGCTGTCTCTAACGTTTCCATTGTTCTCCTGCTTCGTAAGTGTCTCGGTGGGGTAGTTCTCAGTCATTTTTATCAACCCTAAATCAAGCATTTGGCGCGTTCTCAGACTCTAGGGTTGCCTCTGTAGAATCTATGCCAATAATGCATAATTAACCGGACCCTATTACAGTATCTTGTTTGCTAATAAATTTCCACAAATTTGCGCCCATCTAAGTGCCTCCTTGTTTGTGAGAATACTTCTATCAATTGCCAATATGCGACTCGACCCAATCGTTTAGGTAAATATTGATCTAATAGTAATGTAACATGTTTTTTTTAAAAAGTTGATACTACAACAAAAATATCTTTAACCAATCGCGTAAAGCAAGAATACTGTGGGATTATCAATTTTATGTGCACTTCAACACAGGTTATTAAAGCTGCCAAATTCAATGAGACCCAAGTCTCATGAGAACAGGTCTATGCCTGTGAGACAACTTTGACTGAGCCAGTTCACGTGACCCATTTGCAAGAATTTCTCGCATATTTTTCACTATCCCAGTTCCATTATTTTGGTTTGGCTTCGGTACGATGTAACGAAGTGACCTATATCACGAAGAATAGTTTTCGGCCGCGTTTGTGCTTGCGTATGCTTTTTGAGATACCATCAATAAAGGAGATTTGCGTCAGTAGCTTGGCGATGGGATGAGTAAACGGTATTCAGAGGAAGGTTCGCATCCTAAGCAATATGTGTTTCGGTACTGGCTGACAAGAAAATTATGCATAAAATGTAGTCAGAAAAAAACAACTTGTAAATATTTCTCTCATTTTATGCGTTTTGGTTTTATAAACGGACACGATATAGCTCAAATCAATCGTAGACATTAGTTTAAATATCTGTGTAGGTGTTGTTATCTCCCATTTGTCTGCAGAAGAGATCACCAACATTGCGCTTGTTCTAATAGCATTGATTCAGTGTTCCTTAAGTGCGTTGTACAGCTTGCAATATTTCCCTGTGGTCTACGAATCTCCCAATAATCTGCTTAGACAGGTATATTTTCGCAAAGAAATCCATCAGCATATTTGTTGTTTATTCCTTTTTGAGTAACTCGCCAATATTTGTTTGGAATATAACGCTATTAAAATCTAATAATTGTGGCACTTGATCGAACCTTAATCGCATCTACTGACGTGTTGTTGAATAATAATAAATTTTTAAAAATGAAATAATTCAGAATATTAGATAGGTATTGTTGGTATTTTATGTCACTTCCGTAGTAATTGCAAATTTGGATGTTAGTTAATTGTAATTATCTTTCCTGTTTATAAACCTGTTTATTAATAACCAACCCCTTGCCAGTGGATTTAGAAGTATGCCGATAATGAATCGTTTGTGCAATAGAGAAATGAAGTTTTAAAAAGTTAGTTATTGGTACATTTCATTATATATTTCGGCCAAAAAGCCGTCGAAACGTAGCATGAGCTATTCCAGTATTACTGGGATACAGCCATCGGATGTAAGTAGTCGATTTGGCTATCGCCAGCCAGTTAACATAGCGTAAAATGTAATTTGTAAGAGTACCGCAGTCGGAAAGCAAGTTTCGGCTGCTAATGATGACTTCTGCCATCGGCTGCTGATTGTACCTTCGGCCATTGGCGTCTCAAATTCAGATACTCCCAGCAAACGTTCCTCTTCAAGTTTGAATGGTAGGCCATCAACTAGAATGGTCGACCTTGTGTTTTTTACAACCAACATAGAACTACAAAATTTTTCCGTGTTGTGCAGCAGTGAGGAATCAGTTTTTACCCTGGTAATCTGCTTTTTTATATTTATTTGATAATTTATATATTATAATCTACAAAATTAAGAAAACCTAATGAATTTTGTGCTTAGTTTAAACATAAACAATTATTCATTGCGCGAGTGTTAGTAAAAATTATTAGCATCAATTTGCTAGCTTCATATAAGCACGAATCCTATTTTGTCTAACCAGCCGCATAACATAGCAAAACGACCGACTGGCGATAGATTTGCTATGCTGTGTGTCTGGTTAAATAAAATTGGATTTCGCGTCTATATCAAGCTTGCAAGCTTGAATTAACTATTTAAATATTCGTTGGTAAAATAATCTCATGACTGAGCCATCCATTTTCCTTTGTGTCTAAATGTTTTATTTTCTACACTACTAAGTAAATGCCTATTTGATTTTTCTGCAGTGGAAAGTTTTTACTAATAAATTGAGTATCTTCGTTTTGCTTGGTACTTAATTTATTGATCGTTATTAACTATGTTGATTTGCCTCTTGACAACACAAGTATGATGTCGTCTACTAATAGTATTCATAATTGCCTGTAAAGTTTGAAATCAGAAAGTATCCAGTAAAATTTTGAGACATAATTTTAACATTTGTCCAACCTTTTGTGATGCGACCTCAAATGTGGCATACGACCATTTCAGGAGGATAGCCTTAAAAATCTGTTGCAATTATTTTAGGTAGTGGTGGTCGGAAAAGCGGACTTATGGGAGGTTGCTGGTAGCCATAAGGCCACTTAGATGCCTCTAGTGGCTGCGGTCTTAGGAGTGCCAACGACAAGGTGACGCAGAGTAGATTTGGCTAAGAGCATTATGTTTTTCCATTCTCACCATTAAGCTGCAACTGTCCATTTATTCACATGCTCTGATCACGACCGGGCAACCGCGCAAAGAATACTTACCTGGAAGAGAGTTTCGATTTATTAAGGCTTGACTTAATGATTAAAAACTGTTTGTGGGATGTGCTTTCCATTGAAAATATTCGGCGTAAATTTGAAGACAGTGGATGCAAAAACCTTGCGGGGTACAACAAGGGCCAGGTAATTAATTTGCTCCCGGTCGCGCAACACGTTTCCTTTAAACTGGTGAAGTAAACAATAATTGATTGCGCGGGTGGTGGTAACAATACTTTAAATCAAATTTGCGAGTTTGAAGCAAACACCAATCCCATTGTATTTAATCGGTCGTCGACTGGCGGTAGTTTTGTTATGTTGTTCAACGACTGGTTGAATACAATGGGATTGGTGTTTACTTCAAGCTCGCAAACTTGTTTTAAAAAGCTGGTGAATTGTTTGTGATTATGTATATGTGTATCAGTATATAATTTTTCAGATTCCTTATTTTTTATTGTTGTTGTTGTTTTAAATCAAGTTTGCGAGCTTGAAGTAAACACCAACCCCATTGTATTTAACCAGTCTTCGAACAACATAACAAAACTATGTTGTTCGAAGACTGGTTAAATACAATGGGGTTGGTGTTTACTTCAAGCTCGCAAACTTGATTTAAAGCATTGCTACCACCACCCGCGCAATCAATTATTGTTAAATTGTATTGTCTATATATGTTGTTGTTGTTTTATATGTATTTAATCCAATTTTATTCCTCTTTCTATCCAAAAATTGACAATATAAAGTATCAGATACTACAATAAAGTTTAGTTCTAGCGAAAAGCAAATGTAATTTTTAAATTGTGTTTTATATACCTGCTCTTCTGTAAATGTATGCTTCAGTACGTTATAAATTTCTCAAATTCAACTAAAAATGTTGAAAAAATCTCAGCTACAATTTATAATCTTCCAAAGGTGGCATTCCTTTTGTTCTATGATAAGAGATTGCGAGTGATTATTTGGAACCTCAGGTCAAAAGTAATGCCACGTAGGCTCCACCTTTTGAATCGACTTACCAAATAAATTAAGTTGGTATGCCACTAAAATATGCGTCGTTCGAATCCTGTTTGCGGAAACTTGTGGACATTATTTGAAGAGTGCACATTAAGGACGCATAAGTGCTAAGACGGCTTGTGTGTTGCCAATATGTTCTTGGTAGAAATGCGTCTATTAATTTTCTACTTACTTGTATCGTTTAAGCATAGATTGTCTAGTGGCAGCTTATTTTATGTAAGCCTTGAGGATATGCTGAGGCAAGCTGGACCAAAACGTGTGGTTCTTTTGAGGAAATTGAGCCATGTTCATTGGCTACACATCACTGGGAGCCGGCATTCTGCTCCAAACAACCCTGATTTTTGGTCTGAAATGCGGTGCAAATCAACAGTTCGCTTACCTCATCGTGTGCGTATCAGTATTAGAGTCATAGTCAAATACCAAATCGCACGCACGCTATCGTCTGCACGTTTATATGACTGTTTTTCTTCAGATTACCATATTGTACTTTGATGACGAGCCAGTTAGGCCGAGCGCCGTGTTTGCCAATCTTACAGTAGTTTGGTCATGCATTATAAATGTTTAAAATATTACACTTATTTTTAAGATATGCCCGCCAGTTTGATTAACTTATTATTAGTAAAACTCGCGTGATTATAATTTATTTTAGTATTATTTATTTTATAGATGTGCTATTGGTGTAGTTGGAACTGTAATTGCATGGAAATTGTTTAGTCTGTCCATGTTTCGTGGTTCTCGAGTTTACACGACGGTTCAATATTTTCTGGTATGTTTTGCCCTATATTTTCATTAATTATCTTCACATAAGCCATTGTATATTAATGATCACTAATGATACAACCATGTTAAGTTCGATGGTCATCCTTTACAGCAAATTGAATTATATTTCATCTACTGTGTGCGTAACCACTTACTCGACTTCCACAATCTTGTTTTACAACGTATCGCTTTCTTCTTACGGTATTCAGCTTCGAGTTTCTGTTACAGATCGTGGATAGTTAATTGGGAATTTAAGACGAAAGCGTTGCCAGCGATAATCCATCTGGAGTAATAAATGACCACAAATACATGCTGGTATAAGACAAATTCGTTTGTATAGCGTGGCTTTGGTGGCGTAGAGATTGTTTCTTGACGTTAAACCACATGGTCAGGAGTTAGAATCCTGTCCTACAAGGATGCAACAAGTCTACGCGGACGGCTTATTTTTTGTATATGTCCATACACATATGAGATGGTATGTAAGTGAAAATTGAATTGAGTGCGCAATCCTGTTGCGTAGCAAATTATTTACACGACTGAAATAAATGTGCTCCATAGCAATTCTGGAAAGTATTCTATGAATGCCCTGTCGGGAAGCAACCGGTTTAGATGATTAATTTCATTTTTTACTTGGTACAACGTTTAGTTTATATTGCATTATATATATATATATATATATATATATATATATATATATATATATATTCCTTACTTCAGTTGAATCATCGAGAGTATGTTCATTGTAAATAAATGGAAATTTTTTTGTGAATAGTTAACAACCCAGTTAATTTTCTCTTATAAATATCGTGAATTGCCATTTGATTTAGTACATGAGAAGCAATCTGGACTTTAGTTTTGTTTGAACAGTTACTCGAGAATGTTTTGCTAACGTGTGAATGTCTCTGGATGTGTAGACCGATCGATCTGACGATTAATAGCTAGAGGGAGAAAACATTAAAATAAAAAGGACTATTTCAAATTGTAGGATGAGTACACGTCTGAAACTGGGTGGCATCTGTCTAAATCGCACTTCCGGTTACCGGATACTGATTTTAAGTTACTTATCGAACGCAATAGCAGAAAAAGTGAACTATTTATGATGAGTTGTAAACTATCACATAACATTCAGCGTATTGCTAGAAAAAATGCATGTACATATGTTGCACCTGAATTCGAGATGATGAATACAAATTATTGGGCATTCTTTTTTACACTTGTGTGATCTGTTTGTTTTTACTTTCGGGAATGTATACATATGTGCATTTTTGAGATTTGAGAAGCATTAATATTTGTATTCGTCAAAATTACTTTTATCCTTTTCACACAAGTATAGCGCTTTAAGTATTCTTGTTATTTTCCCATGTAACAATCACTCGTACCCTAATTTATTTATTTATTCTAACTTACCATTTATTTTATACCATTCAGTTCTTGATTTAATATATTAAATTATTAATACGTCGTCAATTATCTCTTTGACATAAATATTTGAGGAATTAATATATAATTTCGCGTTCGAATATTTTGTCATTAATCTTTTATCTAATTAAAGCGGCATTTCCTTTGTTATAATTTTTTATTTAATTCATTCTCGCTTCCCTAAAATGCTGACATGTTAATTGATTTCAATTACGATATTTCAATACGTAAAATTAAAGACAGTCCTTAAATACGTACATTTACTCATTAAAATGCATCTAAACTAATCAATTAATGTGCGCACTTTTTGGTACACTTTCGATAGCCCTAAAAAATTAAGCGATAATGACCATAAATCTGATTATATATATGTTGATTTGAAGTCTATTAGCAGGTTTTTTATTATATGTATTTTATCAGATTTGAAATTATTATAGATTGTGCCTAGCGATAGGCAAAGGCATGGACAGATTAGCAATTATACTTAATTTAATGTGCATGATTGTTGTATAGATAGCGCATGAAATGGAATTTTGAGCTACTTTTTTAATTGAGATTTTGTGCTGTGGTTAAATATCGGGTACATGCCTCAAAATTGATCCTGAAATGGCTCCCGAAATATCTTTGTTGGTGACAAATTTCAATAATTCACAAACGTGACTGTTTGGATCATTATTGCTTACTCCGTGCATATAGGAAGTTTAACATCATAACTGCAGCTTGCAGTACGCTTAATGTCAATGCTTTATTCTATGGGGAGCAGATTGTTTGTAACATGCTTGGCATTCTGGAATAATTAAACGAACATTGGTTGCGCGGGCGGTGATAGCAATTATATAAACTAAGGTTGCGATCCTGATAAAAAACTTTCATCACATTGTATATATAAACTTTTGTCAGTTTAAACTAAGCATTGTATAATGTAGAAAAGTGATTTTATGTAGTGGACCGGTTTCGTCTTTATTGAGAATTCTGCCGCAGACTGGGCTGGAATCTTTAAACGTTTGCTCCGGAGTCTGTGATTCGAACTAATGAGCCACCCTGGCTCACATGATCGTTCCCAAATAAATAAAATAGTCAATTTCAAGTTATTTATAATTTATTTGACAAAATTAATCTCCTTCAGCGCGATTAATCCATATTTACGTCTTTTGAAGCCAAATTATAGAGTTTATGTTTTACGCAAGAGTGTGTTCTATTTGTCGTTTTCCGACTATAACAGATTTTCTAGCATCATTTTTTCATTGTAGTTTTCTTACACAAGATTAGTTGATTCTTGAAGAAAAAACAATTTTGCGTTTTATTTTAACATGTGAGTCAATTTTTCTTTCAGATATGCAACGGCGCTGTATCCGGTGTGTTGGTTTTGCTGCGACATTCTTACTTGGGTAGTCAGTGGTTCATTTCGATGCTTATCAGCGTTTATAGCTGGAGTGTACTTGGTAATCTTTTTAATGGAGGCCTTAAAGCTTTTAGAGATTTAAAACAATGAATTAATTTGATTTGTTATGATTGTAGTCACATTCTTTGAACTAAAATCAGTCTTTTTCATATTCGTTACCTTTAGACCTTATTGTATATCAAACACTCAATGCTTACGCTGGTTGTGGTAACAATTATTCACATCAAGTTTACGAGCTTGAAGTAAACACCAATCCCATTGTATTTAACCAGTCGTCGAACAACATAACAAAACTTCCGTCTGCCACACGTACTGACGCATTTTGACCTTCCGTGATCATCATCAAAGTACAACGGAAAACTGACTATCGAGGATCAAACCGCAATGCATATGCATGGAGAGCACAATTAGATATTACCATTAGGCAAGTTTTTGAACAGCAACGTGTATATCGTTGTCCCAAAATAGCCATTTTTTCTAGACTTAGAGGGTGTATCTGATTGGGTGGATCGCAATGTTCTGTTTGACACTCTGGCGAAAATTGGTGTGCCCACCAAATTTGTTAATATTATACGCGCTTTCTATACAAAAAACTTCTCGTCGCGTTACGGTCTACCACGAATTGACGCTTAACTTTACAACCGGCAGTGGAATTCGTCAAGGCTGTCTAGTATCCTCCTTTTTGTTTAATTTTTTATATATTTGACATTATTAACAAATCTCTTCCACGCGTTAAGGGTGCAGGTGTTGAATGTTTCCAAGGTGGTAGATTAGTCGATCTTTATCATACAGTCTACATCGTACTATTCAACAATCGAGATTCTGCTCAGAACACCTTGAATAGATTAGCTGAAATTTGGTATGAAATTCGCGCCCTTTAAGTGTAAGACACCATCACAGGATCATTCGCACTCTTTTCAACTCTGGATACATTTGACAAGTTTACGTTTCTTCGTAGCATTATCGATTACTCAGGCAATATATCTGACTAGGTGAGTATGGGAATCACGAAAACTAGCGTAACCTTCGCGAACCTTCGCGATTTTTTTGGAGTATGTCATTCTGCCTTACATATCGTGTTTGCAATACGTGTGTACGCGCAGATGTATTATAGGCTGGTGCAATGGCCCATAGAGTTGTTGATTTTCGACGCTTACCGGCACTTGACCATCGTTGCTTGCAAAGCATTGCACAAGTTAGTTACAGACAACAAATAACTAACGCTGACATTCGTAGACGCATTTTTGAATCGGCCAACAAGCGCTCCTCGGACAAACTACTAAGGCTCCATCAACTACGTTGGCTCGGTCACGTAATGCGTACTATTACAATTTGATTGCCCAGTTGAACGCTATTCTATCACCCTGCACCAAATTGGCATGAGAAACAAGGCGGACGAATTCAGACAAAATACCTCAAAATTTGGTAGTATAGGGCGTCTGCGTGTGTATCATAGTCCTTGGTTGGAAACACTACGCGATATGGCATCGAGTCGAGTTCTGTTGAAGATTTCCATTAGAATCATCTACGTAACTTTTTTTAGTGGAATAGAGTTAGCAGCGAGGTTTGGTCTTGTTTATGACGTGATACAGTGAAAACCGCAAGGAATCGGTGTTTCTGATATTGCCTTGCTAATGCCAACTTAACCATAATGATGCTGTGTAGAGGTTTTGGTTACCTAAATTCTTTGTGTAATCTTAATAAATATACTCATAGTAACTAGATACTCTCTCTCTCACACGCATAAATCTCACTAATAATTTTTATGCATAACTTATTATTTTTGTCCTTAAAAATCTTGTTTTTTTTGTTTTTAATGGTTATATGACAGTGAAACATTGGTAATTATTGGCTTTTGTATGTTTGAGCATCATGATGCCTGTGATCCTGTTGTCGATCAATAAAACATCCAATATTCATATATTATTGGTTGTGGAGAACTGACATGCATTTGTGCATTTCGTTGGGCGTATATTTTGGAGATTTCACCGTCCTGCTGTTCGATATTTAATCATATACGAAATTGAATTTTGGTCGTTGTCATGGCTCCTGTGGACGAGTCTGCAGTAAGCACGACGTGCAGGTGTAAACGAAGTTCACTTTTTCTCATAATGACTCGTGTACATAACAGTAAGATATTGTTTATAGAGGAAAACTAATGCATACGTAATTTTGTTTTAGGTGTTGCGCAGCTAGTAAAATATTAGTTCAAATATGACCAGAATGATAAACCAAAGTCAGCATGAACGAAAGGTATAATCTCGTGTATGCACGTGTTTCCTGCTTACTTGCGACTAGTCAGTAGTAGCCGGTATTGCATCCTATGCTCACTATATATATATATATATATATATATATATATATATATATATATATATATATATATATATATATATATATATATGGGTAAGGAATGTTGGAATATTAGACGGTAAAATCTCCTATATGAATGTGTAAATTTTCAGTAGTGGAGCCAACTTCATATTAATTTTTTTAGTATGCAACTTCAAAGCCAACTCTCTCACTCTCTCTTTCTATATATATATATATATATATATATATATATATATATATATATATGGGTAAGGAATGTGGGAAAATAGGACGGTAAAATCTCCTATACGAATGTGTAAATCTGCAGTAGTGGATCCAACTTCATATTAATTTTTTTAATATGCAACTTCCAAGCCAACTCTCTCTCACTCTCTCTTTCTATATATATATATATATTTTTATATATATATATATATCTAACCTGTAAAGGGTACCAACACTATGGTTGTTGAGTCAATAACTGATACCAACACTATTTAATTGAATGATGTCATGGTTACCGCAAAAAGTGGTAACTGATATCGATCAAGGCCAGAGTGTATGGATTTGCTGGATTAACAGGAGTTCAGAAGTAGTCTAATTCACAATTTTGGTAAGATATAGCATATCTGAAACTCCATTGCATGATACCATGTACTGACTCGACAACCGTAGGGTTGGTATCAGGTTCTGACACAACGGCTCTAGTGTTGGTACACTTTACAAACTTGGTATATATATATATATATATATATATATATATATATATATATATATATATATATATATATATTAGTTGTCCGCAACGAATAGTATATAGCTCTTAGTTAAACTTTTATGCAAACATCACTATAAAACACATATGGGTGTATAAATACTGTGTTTGGTACATGATTCTTTTAAATATGATAGTCAATGTAAAATTTGTAAAGCACGACTACCATATGACTACAGCCTTAAAGTATATAGTGCCAACGACATCATTGATATCCAAACTAGCGTACCTTGTGGACTAAAATACGAGAGAAATTTATAGGTGATAGGAGAATGGTTGTCTACAGCAACAAATAAGCTTCTTTATTTTTTTTTGATTCCGGACAATTGACTATGCTTGCTAATAAATATTCCTTGTCTGTGCCCTATTGTTGGGCGTTAATGTTGAGTTACTCTTTCGATCTGTTTTAGTCATCACAGTTTGGGTATTGTGCATCCGATCTCAGACGAATTTGCCACGGAGACTGCTTACTGTCAATGTTGCGCTATTTGCTCCGTTTACGCTGTTGTCTATTTCGTATCCTTTTTGATTTTTATTGTAAAATTCTACCATTAATTTATGTCTGTGCTTGTAACTAAAAGTTTTGCTTAATTTGTTGCATTAAATTCTTAATATAATTAAGTAAAGTAAGTGGACCTGAAATTAACCCAACTTCTATTTTTGTTAACCAATCGATTAGTAAGTGTTTATGCGTTTGTGTCTGTGTGTGTGTGCCTGTTTACATGTAAGGGTATTTCTTGCTGTATTGCAAAGCGATGTCTGAGATCTGGTCATTCTCGTATTGATGGCTTGAGAGTTAACCACCTGTTCACATTGTTGGCTGTTACATGTACGAATGTTATTTTACCGAGTGTAGTCTTTCGTTTCACCTTTTTGCGCAAATTCGTTTTCTTCACTTGGTAACAGCGCAAGTGCGGATTGCAGTGTTGATCGCTCATACTGTTTGGAAATTTCTGTCTTTGTATGTGCATCTGTTTTTCGCTCTTCAGTTTGAATGTTTGTTTAGTCTAGTCGAGAGCGTGTTCGGTCTTGCTTGGAAACTAGTAAATTGTTGTTGAATTTTGGTTTGCCGTACAATCTTGCGGTGTTTGTTCCGACGGGTTTTGCTTTTTGGATGTCTTCTATGAGTCTTGATCTAATATCGGAATCAGCCATCGATGATGAGACGTGGTTTTCCATCTGTTTCAGAATTGCATTTATTCGTGATTTTACATTTGTTGATTCATCTTTCTGTTTGATGTCTTGTCTGAATTTCGATAGATAATTTATAATCTCGTTCATGGACCTTCTATAATCGTCGGCTTCAAGTATAACAACTCCTGATCCTTTGTCGGGTGTGGCCTAAATATTCAAAAGTTTCATCAACTTGATATTCTAATCGACTGGCCACGAAAAACAAAATTCAACAACAGTTTACTAGCATCCAGGCAAGACCGAACACCCCCTCGGCCAGACACTAACATTCGATCGGATTGACAACAGACTGAAGAGGAAAAAACATTTGCACATACGATGATAGAAATATCGAAACAATGTGAGCATTCAACACTGAAATCCGCACCTGCACTTTTACCAAGAGAAAAAAAATGCGCAAAAAGGTGAAACGAAAGACTACACTCGGAAAAATACCATTCGTACACGTAACAGCCAACAATGCGAACAGATGGTTAACTCTCAAGCCATCAATACAAGAATGACCAGATCTCAGACATCACTTTGAAATACAGCGAGAAAGACACTTACATGCAAACAGGCATACACAACAGACACAAACGCATACACACTTACTTATCAGCCAAAACAAGAAATAGAAGAAAAACCGGGTCAGATTTGTTGCCACCCACATAATCAAATGAAAACCCAGAGTATATAAATGAAAGATTGTAAAGTGAAGTTCTCAAAATGGCCATTATCAAGTCTTTGTTATTAATGTGTCTTTTCTTCCGAATTAAATATATATATATATATATATATATATATATATATAACGGATATCAAAAACTATAAGTTCGTATATGACTTAAAATTGCGTGTAGTGCGCGGCAGGAATGACAAAGAGGATAGAGTCCCAGACTCTGAAGCAAATGTGCTCCGGTTCGAGCGCCGCCCATGGAAAAATCTGGACATTAAATGGCGAGTTCCTATTGGGGAAAAAATCGATCTGCTGGGCGGATTATCTTTCCTACCCTATACAATTTTCAGCTTTTACTGATGTTATATATATATATATATATATATATATATATATATATATATATATATATATATATATATATATATAGTAAACAATCTGTCATAAAAAAACTTTAGTTTATATGCAAGAATGTATAAGCTACGACGTCCAATCTGATTGATTATTTTGTTTAGCACCAAAAGGATCTGTCAGTTTCATTATTTATTAGAGGTGTGCGATTCAAGCTTACTGCGTACTCATTCTTTGGATGAAATGCCAATTAGATTATTAATCCGGTTATGTAAGACTATTGGGCAATACGAGACTTAACTTTATATTGAGTCATGCACAGTTGGATTTTAAATCACACTCACAATATTTATGTGCAACGACGCTGTGTACAGTATCAGCACGAACAATTTGGTGATAGACTTAAGTTCTTAAAAAATTTAGGGAAACCTATTTCTTAACGCCTTCTATACTGATCTTGATCGACATCAGTTTTCGCATTTTTTGATAATCCTGGCATCATTTAATTAAAATAGAATTTTTGTTGCAAAGATCTAAAGCAGTAACAAGCCAGGAGGATATGCCAAATTGAGTATAATGAACATTTTTAACATCATTGACGCGTGCGTTTTGTGCTTATTGGCTACTCGTCAATGCTCTGGGACTTCTGTCCATATACAACAACTGTTCTGGAGAGAATCGAATTTCAACTTGAGAATTCTTGGGAAATATTAGCTAACTTGGCAATGGCTTAGTCGTTCTTTAATTTTTATGGCTGTTATACTGAGAATCGTCGAGGCGATGAGGTTTAATTATTTTCTAGAAACTAATAAGTGGATTTTTCGTCTTTATCACCAATTCAAAGTCGATTTCTGCATATCCTAGTACAGTCTGTCAAAGTTATTTATGTTTTTATTGAAATATTAGTTACGTGGTTAACTTTAAATTTGTACAGTAAACCGTCTAGACACTAAAAATAGAATTTAATTTTTGGATGATTATTCCTTGGGATTTATGGCTCCATCAAATGAATCAAAGCGGAGTAACATAAAGTTTGGTTGAATTGCGAAAAAATTTTCATATTGCCCTTTGTGTTTATTAATGTGTTACTTTTTTAATTATTTGACTTAACTTTACCGCGTATTCCTAAAAAAAGCTATGAGAATGCTTATTTCATTGTCTTGGCGATAGTAGGTCACTTATGGCTAAAATTGGAACAAGATGACTGCAATTCTTTTGATGTAAGTATTTACTATTGATCTTTTCCGTGATTTCTTCGTTAAACGATCTTTCATTTAATTCTTACCCCATGTTGCTTATTAATATAAGTATACTACTGGTCGTATGGTTCATGAGAGACTAAATTAGCCTGTGGTAGCTTGAAATATACAGATCAATTTATGTTTATTATGTTATTATGTTATGTTTATCAAGTTTAAAATTAGGTGAAACCTGTTTTCACCAATGTGAATAACAGTTATTTCAATCAGGCTTGACGACTTTAAATAAGCACTAATCCCTGACAGTAGCTTTGCTATGTCGTTCGACGAGTGGTTAAATCCATTGGGATTGGTGGCTGCTTCAAGCTTGCAAACTTGATTTAAAGGAACACTAATCCCGTTGTTTTACTTGTCGTATCAAATAGATAAACTAACGTCAGTTTCGTGTTAAAACGCGTTTCCAATCCCTCCACCCCCCCCACATTCATCGCCAGAGCACAGCCAAAAATTGATTAACGGGGATAAAACCATAAAGCTTAAGTAAGGTATGGGTAATCGGGTATGCGGCTCTTATTCCTAGGAGTCTTGCAGTTTTCGCCCCACGTATAAAAACCATGGAATTGAACAATCATTGATTGCGCGTGTGGTGATGAAAATTCATTAAACCGAGTTTAGAGCTTAATATAAACGCCTGTCTTATTATATCTTATCAGATGTCCAGCATAGCTGATTCGTAGGGAACTTCCATGGTCATCCTCAGAGCATGATGGCAAACTGCCTGACGCGGAAAACAATTATATATGCGGCTTTCATGTCTAGTAGACTCGCATACATTGTACTTGACTGGAAATATCAGCTGCACAATGTTCATACAGTCAAAAATAAGAACGTTTTTGCAGCTTTCGCCACACATATTTAAGTTATACGAATAACCAGTCATTGATTGCTCGGTTGGTGGTATCAATTCATTAAATTCAGTTTTCAAACATGCCATAAACACCGATTCCTATACATTTAACTAGTCGCACAGCATAGCTAGACTATCGTCAGTCATACATGCTGATGCATGTCGAACCCTTATGATCATCAGAACACGACGGCAAACTTACTGATGAGGTTTAAACCGAAATGCATATGTAAGTTATGCTGTCATGCATGTGTCGCAAACCACTTGTAGTCGCGCACATTTTACTTGCCTTGGAATGTCGTAAGCACAATTTTCATGCATTTATGATTGTAAAATTTTGTACATTTTACCAGAAGTTTATAAATTATAAAATTAATCGTGTTATTTTGATATGTTATGCGACTGGTTTGCTGCAATGGGATTGATGTTTATTTCAAACTAAAAATACTATATGTACTTGATACAAACTCCTGACCCATTACGAGCATACATATGTCAGTATAAACTAAGAATTATATAGTGTAGAAAAGGTAATTCATTAAACTGGCTCTACAGAAAATATTGCGAAACGCGATTGATAGCAGAACTGCCTTAGTATTAGACCACTTGTCCGGCTATCATATGCACAATGGCCGGTCTGCCGTCTGTTAGTTTTCGAGCTTTCCCGTATAAATTTTTAAATTCCCCGCCGATAGGTTATAAATAAATTGTTATCTGATCCTCGTTAATCGTTCTGTCACTGTATTATGACTATAAGCATGGTAGGTAAAATCATGTTGGTGCATTTAACTGGCGATAGTCTTCGTTATGCGACCGATTAGAAGCTTTAATTTGCGTTTAGTTGACGTCCGCAAACTAGATTGAATTGATTCTTACCACTTACCGTGCCGGTCATGATTGGTAAATTGTACAACTGAAATGAATGCGGCGAGAAGAAGAAAAAAATTATTTTCGTCACTACATGATAAATGTGCATTCGCAATCTATTCAGGCACAATGCATTTATTCGTTAACATCGTTTTAAGGTGTTTTGCGTAGCTATATCCTTGCCGCATTGGAGTCCTTATCTTTACCTGTAAAATCATTAATCATTGTTCAAAGCTTTCGGAAAAATTTTCAGTGCTCTATGCATTAAATAACTCGTGCCTATGCATGCACCTACCAATCTAACTATATATCTACGTTGGTCTAATGCACTTTTGTGCGATTAGTTGTCCAGCAAATGACTAATTAATTTTGTAATAGAATATCGTCAGTGACTCCTTTTCAGCATTCATTGGCGTGTGTAGTCTTCATCAAATTCGTTTTAATCTTACTGTTGCCATTGTATACTAAACCTACAGGAATGGTAATTTTAAATATTCAAAAAATGTTATTGAGCTTAATATATTAGTTCTTTGTTTATATACGTACTCTTGTTATATATATGTATATATATATATATATATATATATATATATATATATATATATATATATATATATATTCATGATATTATTACCATTTTAAAATATAAGCAGTTTTATAGGTTTCAGAACCGTTTCTTTCCACTATTTAACACTCTCTCCCCGTTTCAATTTTCCGCTGGTTTTGCCTTTGATTATATATATATATATATATATATATATATATATATATATATATATATATATATATATATATATTCTTTTGAAATGCGAGCTTTAATAAAATTCATTGTACCCTTCCTGTGTGCAAAAACAAAAAGAAATTTTGTCAGATATAAGAAAATTTTCTTTCGCATGGTCTTCTCAAATATCTACTAATGAACAATTTATATATAAAGATATGTTCATTAGTAGATATTTGAGAAGACAATGCGAAAGAAAATTTTGTTATATTTGATAAAATTTCTTTTTGTTTTTATATATAATATAATTTATATATATATATATATATATATTCATTTGTAGATGCTTGCGGGGGAAAATGAGAGTGAAACGGGTCTTTTAAAACCATGCGTTTAGTAAAGGCAATAAAAGTTGAACAAAAAGCAGTATGTTATTACGGTCATATTTTGCTCGTTATACTATGGAGACTTTCCACGTTATTGATTGACTGAATGCAAGCACATATCGTAATTTGATCAGAACATATTGACAGGACTGTGTATATAATCTGTAGATGTGAAAACTAAAATTAACATAATGAATTAAGCAATAATAGAACAATTCTTGCGATCAGTATTGAATAAAGCATTATCAAGCATTAGAAGAAGATTACCTTAATGGAATTTGATGAACAACGGTATGTATATCGCCGTCCCATAATAGCTTTTTTTTCTAGACTTCGAGGGTGCATTTGATCCAGTCGATCGCAGTATTCTACCGATTTTTCTGTCGAAAATTCGTGTGCGCACCGAAATCGCAAATAATATAAACGATCTCTACACAAATTTCTTTACGCGTAAAGGTTCATAATGAATTAGTGTGAATCGTTACTACCAGCAGCAATGTTCGTGAAGGTTGTCCTTTTTCCCCATTTTGTCTAATGTTTTAATAGATGTTTTGAAAAAAACTCCTCCATACGTTCAGGATGCTGATTTCGAAGTTCTCCTAGGATATTGTGTTATTTTTCGACAATGGAAACTCTGCTCAGGCCACCATCAATAGATTGGTAGTCGTTGTTTCGTCTATCGGTACGAATTTAAGACTTTTATATAGAATCGCTCACCACTCATTCCAACTCTACGAATTTGAAATGAAGATCTGCACATATTTGACAGGTTTACTTGCCTAGGCAGCTTTATCGATAACTCAGACGATAGGTTTGTCGAGGTGCGTATGAGAATTGTGAAGGCTAGAGTAACATGCTCCAACCTTCGCTATTTTTGGAGAAACGCGAGTATTTCACTCTGCCTTAAATTGCTTGTCTACAATGCATCTGTGCGTGCAGTTTTATTATGCGCGAGTGAGACTTGTCCCTTAGAATAGATGACTTTAGACGCTTGCTAGCCTTCGACTACTGTTGTTTGAGAAGCATGGCACATGTGTTAACCAGCAACGAATAACCAACATTCCCATCCGTAGACGTATTATTGGATCGTGCAGCAAGTGCTTCCTGTTAGAAACAAATAAGGCTCAATCAGCTGCGTTTACTCGGTTGCATTCTTCTCGTGCCTTCGATTCCACTGCGCAGTAGAGCATTTGCTTTCACCATGCCTCTGATTGCTACAAGAAACATGATGGGCAGATTTTGACAAGGCAGAAGCAGCTCAGGTCAACTACATTCAAATTGGGTAGTATGGAACTCAATTCCCTACCTGGATGGATTCCACGTGTATATCATATTTCTTGGTTGGAAACCCTGCGCGATATGGCATCGAATTTAGCTCAGTGGCGATCTTGTTGCACATTTATATTATAATCATATTCGTAGTTAGGCAGAGTTAGCTGCGGGGTTTGGTTGTGTTAATGACGTCATACAGTGAATACCGCGAGGAAGCTGTATTGCAAATGTTGATTTGCCATTATGGTGTTGTGTACAGGTTTTATTTGTCTCACTTCTGTGTGCTATCTAGGTAAATATACTCATACTAACTATTTCCTCCACTCATAAATCACTGTCCTATAAAAATTTAATGCATGATTTGTTATTTTTGTCAGTCTTATTACTTTAAATTTTTTCTTGTTTTCGGTTATTTTTCCAATGGTTTCATAGTAGTAAAACATTAGTTACTAATGACTTTTGTACTGTTGCGTATGATAAACTGGCTTAAACATGAGTATAGGTGTTTTATGCTTAAAGAATACACAGCGATACATCTATTTTAATTTATGCGTTGCATAACTTATGAATTTGACCATGTTTGTGTCCATTTGTTGTTCAACTGCTTTCTTCCGATGAACAGTGTGCATATTTCTTTTTTATGCGTAGATTCTGACATATTTACCCTTGTGCAGCGTGCAATTTAACAAATTGTCACTGATATTTATTTAAATCAAGTTTGCGAGCTTTAAGCAAACACCAATCCAATTGTATTTAACCAGTCGTCGAGCAACATAACAAAACTATCGCCAGGCGCAACGCACTCGACGACTGGTTAAATACAATTGGATTGGTGTTTACCACCACCCGCGTAATTAATTATTGTTCAATTATATTGTCACTGATATTCTTTTGAGTTCATTAAACGTGGATTCGAAAGTGATGTGTAACTTTTAAAATATCTAAATGACGGATTGCCTCTCGCGCTCTCAGTCGTTTTCAGATGAGTCTATGCGTATAAGGCAGATTTAGCTGAGCCTCTTCTAGGGTGCTCGATTGCCTCTAGGTGTTCACCAATCGAAATGTACAGGTTATGGAGAGTAAGATGAGATGTGGTCGTGTGACAGACATTTTAAATATCCGTATTCGAACATGAGATCACGAATTCCGTCACCCATCGGAGTCGCTTCATTAGCTTGGCGAGCAGGTTGTGTAAACGGCCTACAAGATAACGACTCGGTCAGCGCAGGGGGCGTTCCTTAACTGGATTCCACGATGATTACACATATAAGAGTATATTTTTATATCGGAATACTGTTATATACATATATATATACACACGCATGATGAAATTTAATTTATATCAGTGTTATAGTGTGAAAGTTGCAAAAAATAGCAAATGCGCTCCATAAACTAGACTAGTTACGTTTTTATTGAGCAACTTTTCACTAGTAGCCAGATCTGCTGTGGGCAGGAGTCAAGTTCAACATCATCTTGTGTGAATCTAATACTGTCCTTGAAGCCTGTGGCGCCGGAGATGATTTGTTTAACATGTGGTTTCATTGTCTCTCGCAGCTCTGCCGATCACTGTCGAGGAGTTGCTGAACACGTGTGAAATTGCGGTCTACCAGACGAGTTGAATTTACAATTTTGCGTTCAATTCACATTTTCTAACAATATTTGTGTAAGCCCCCTGACAAGTTTGGCAATAAACTTATTTCGCTGGTTTCAACCAAACCAAGCTGATGATTTATTAGACTAGGACATTGTCTGAATTTTAAAATTCTCAAAAGCAACCAGATGTGTTAGTTTGAGTTGAATTCATGACCTCTCCGTTGGAATGCACTTTACTCAAAGCAAAATTTAAAAATAAGATGAACTAATTTTAGATCATCACTCAAATTGACAGATTTTGCCACTTTCTTCTCTGTTCTTTTGCACCTGCGTCACGTATTTAATATCTTTGTATTTTGTTATATTTAATATTTTTTAGCTGTATCAACCATTTGGGACGAAGATATTGACTGAAAAGACGAATGGGCTCATGCCGCACTATTCCACCAACTTTTTCTCGGATAACGCCTGTTCTTCAACATCTCGCAATATGAAATCCAATCAAACACCTGTGCCTATTAAATGGCGGCATATTCGTCTTTCTGTTTTCTTTGTATCCTTTTTAAATATTTTTGCATTCAACTTTGTTTCGAAATCCGATATTTTAGCAAATATATTTCTTTATTATGCAAGATCATTTCCGATTCTACATCTTTTCCTTCTCTTTTCCCCTCTCAGTCTAACAATAACGCTCTTTTAAATGCTATGAATATGGTGGATGTTCACGATATCACAGCCCTTTGTCGGATTGTAAAATACTGAAATTAAATTAACCAGGTTAGTTTTTAACTTTAGCGCGTTTAATTAGACGAATTGGGCGACAAGAAGCTCTCACTCTTACATTAATTAGGTTAATTAAAAATCTATATATGCTGTGTATCTGAAATTGGAGTGCAGAATTCTTCCAGCGTTAAAAACTGGTCTCAACATTCTTATTTACGCGTTATTGGTTTGGAACCTGTGGTGCCACAAGGTTTTCTCAAGCCAGACAATGGGGCGTCATGCGCTGTACCTTGTTAAACTGAATGAATCCTTGTAAACAGTGATTTTGTGAGGCACGCTTAAAGACGTCTACTAAAATCTCTGCCAGAAATCAAATTTGCCTTTTTGCTTGTCTGAATATGCCACCACTGATTGCAGAATGGACGGCAGCAAGGATGCTGATTGCTGCAACCTGAGGTCTTTACTAATTAGGGCAATAAGTTCATACAGAGTCCTTGTTATGAGTGATATGAATTCTCAGGTTGGACGCTTATGCAATGCAGAATTTCGTCTCGATGGCAGATACTTTAAGCTCGATACGCAAAGATAATGCTGAACAAATTTTGTAAAACTGCTCGGAGCATTGATTATACTTTAGTGGGGTAGGACGATGCGTCATATGGCGTCCTTCCGCCCCAGACAGCTTTGGACTCAAGTAGATCATGTAGCTGGTAGTTATAAATGACGTGGTTGCCTCAAAGACTGTTCGTTTTGTAACAGGTATGTCTACTTGGACCAGGCACTCAACCTTTTTAGATTTGCACTTATAATATTTGCAAGAATGAATACGAAAATGTGTCAAATATATGTAAAAAAATTCCAAAAGCCGCCCTTCTAGTTAAAATATGAAGACAATCTAAAATCAAAGTTAACTGGACAAATATTTTAGATCTTCTACGCATGTGCTAATGTGTATGGCATTGTGGACTCCTTTAGAAATAATCATTGGGCTTTTGAATAATCTATGAAGATTTTCAAAAAAGCGCAAAATTCCTACCTTCTCATCTTGTGATACTTTTCGTAGAGTTGTGAGACGCCAACTTAAGCACAGTTTAGAAGTTGATCTTAAATTCTTTTAGAGCATAAAGGCCGAATAGATGGAAGAACCATTGACGTCGGATAATAGAATATGTTTTTCTAATTCATTCAGAAATCATATTCGAGTAAATTAAAAATGAGCGAAATTATAAATAATTTGAACTACGAATCGATAAATCTGTCACCATGATATGTGAACTTAACACTTCAAAGATCAATTTTCTTTGGCACCTGCGTCAGTTTCAATCCGTTAAATTATGCATGTATCAACATTGTAGAACGCTCAGAGTTAGAAATACTGAATGCATTCCTAACTCTTAAACGTCGCAAATTTGAATACTCCGATGATTTGCTTTCGATCTTATTTATCGACGTTGGCGACTTTATTTCTGGGGCGATGAAACACCTTTTTCGCAACGTATAGGATGAAAGCACCCTTCTGGTTGCCTGGACTGAGTCGAATATCAATCCTATCCACAGAAACCACAATTGTAATTCGTTTGATAGCCATCGTGGTATAAGTTTGACTCTTGTTGTATCTAGGATATTTAATTAAATTATCTTATATGGTCGAAAAGCTTCTCGTGAATCAAAGACGAACGAGCCGGATTCCGTCTAAGACCAGGTTGTACAGGTTATATTTCTGTTTCAAGAAAATTACTTGAATAGCCAAATGTACATTGCCGTCACACAATATCCGTCTTTCCAGACTTGAAGAATTTTTTTGACTAAGTGGACCGCGATGTGTTTTTCGATATTCTGTCGAAAACTGGTATGCCAATTTAATTTTTAAATATTATATGCTTCGTCTACACAGACACTTCTAATCGCGATAAATTATTCAACCTATTAACCCTAGAACTTTATTTCCAGCAGTGTTGTTCGTTAAGGCTGTCAACTTTTCCGGTTTTTGGTTAATTTTGTAATTGATGCTGTCATGAAAACTATTTTTACACGTTCAGGATGCTGGTGTCGAACTTCTCCCGGACGGTTAAATCCACCTTTAATTTGAAAAAGATATTTTTTATTTGACGGTCGTGGTTCTGCTCAGGCCATCTTGGATAAATTAGCAGTCGTTGTTCCGTCTTTCGGAATGATATTTGCCCAATCTAAATATGAGATACTTGTTCCATTTCATCCATCTCTCGCTCCAACTCTGCGACTGCAGAGAGAATAACTGGAAATATTTGACAGCTTTGCATACCTTGGCAGTTCTATCAATAACTAAGCCAATATGACTGACGAGGTGAGTACGAGGATCGAGAAACCTAGAGTAACTTTCTCCAACCTTCGCCATTTATGGCGAAACTCGAGTATTTTACCCTACCTTAAAGGTTATGTGTACAACGCATTTGTACGTCCGGTTTTATCATATGCTTGTGAGATTTGACCCTTCAGAGTTGATTTTAAACACTTGCATTTGATATCCGTTATTTTATATGCATGGTACGTATAGATTACCAACGGCGAATATGCAATGCTGACATTCGTAGACGTATTTTTGGATCTTTCAACTATTACTCCTTGTTTGAGAAATACATAAGACTCCATTTATTGCCTTCGCTGGTTCACATTTAACGCATGCATTTGACTAGGTTGCCCAATGGAGTATTATTCACTTAACCAGCGCCAGCTTGTCGTAAAAATCAAGGTGAACACATTCTTACATAACGGAAGCAACTAAAGTCAACTTAATTCAAATTTGGTAGCATATATCCAAATCGTCTGCCAGGATGGGTTCCACGGGCGCATCGTATTTCTTGGTTGGACATCCTGCGCTGTGAGGCATCGAGTCGAGATTAGTTGTGATTTTGTTGAAGATTTCGAGTAGAATCATCTACGTAGCTTTCTTAATTGAACATTATTATGACGCGATAAAATGAAAACCGCGAGTAAGCTTACTTGGCCATAAGAGCGTTGTTTAGATGTCTACGTTTCCTAATTATTACGTGTTATCTAGGTAAATATACTCATATTAACTTGATCCTCTTCCTCATAAATCACTTTTATTTATTATTTTTTCTGTATAAACTATTATTTCTGTTATTATTGTTACTCCTTATATAATTTTTAAAATCTTGCTCTTCTTCGTTGTTATATTCTAGTGAAACGTCAATTATTAGCGAGTATTATATTAATGTTCGTGATGATAAACTAATTTGATTTCCCTACTAGCATAGATAATTCAGGTCATCATGGGTCGTGCTAACTTGCACATGCGATGCGTAAGATTATAAGACAGGTGACTTGTCAGATTACATAGCTAGTAATTGAATGGAAGTTTCTATTATGCGCGCCTTGGACCAGTAGCGGCATTTGCAAGTCGTCGATTGTTCGTCAACGAGAAAAAGGTTTGATTTTTGAACGCCGCATTTCCTACAGACCGGTTATTACTTCCTGTGATAATTATTTTCATGGAATTTATTTCGTATACCTCCCTTTCCTTAACTGCTTAATTTTATTCAGATTTTTTTCTTGGTCGCTTCGTTCTTTGGAATGGGCAATATAGCAAGTTTAAATGGGTATGTTCTTGTATGATAATTGGAATCTGCTTTATAAAAAATTTGCATAACTAAATTATAAATTTACCCATGATACTTAAAATGTAGTGTTAGGTAGTAAAACTCCTCATTAGGAAAAGACTACCTATTTTCCTTCCACAAACAACACAGCTTTGATTCTTATTTCTTCGATATGTGGAAGAGAAGCATCAGTTTAAAAAATATATTGTTTGAAACTCTGTGCTTATGGCGAGGAGGATTATGCTGATTTCGTTGTTTTTGTTGTTGTTTATGATGATGATGATGATGATAATGAGGGTAAGAATGAGGATGCCGATGATTTTGTTGTTGATGATGCGAATGCACAGGATGATGTGATTTTCATGAGGAGAAGGATAAGAATTCAGCTGGGGCTGCTGCTGATGATGATGCGGATGAAGAGGAATAGGAGGAGGTAAACGAGAAGGACAAAGATGATGATAACGATGATTTATGGGAAACTCGTCAGTGACGGCAGTAAACCGACATTCTGGAAACAAAATAAAGTGCATATAAGAAATACTTGTAGAGAGCGAAGCTTAGACTTTCAACAGCTATAGCCTTTAATATTCTGTAATGGACTAGGAGGTCAGCCTCACAATTCACACTCAGATATTAAAATATTTTTGTAGCGCTCCCTAATTTAATGTTTTGCCTGATTAAGCATGATTTAGTTGATTGTTTTATAATAATAACTTTTTTATTTTATTTATTGTGTTATAATAATAACTATTTTGTATGATTCAAGCTAGCGGATTTGAATTAAATGTTTTCCTCCGATTTCGTCAATTCCTTACTTGGAGTAAATTAACATTCAAGTACTAATGTGAGATTCTCAGGTCGAATTATCAAAACATGTGCCATCATTTTCTTATGAAAAAACAAGGAAGGAAGTGGTACCTATCCATCTGGTTCAAATGTCTATGTCAATAGGTAGCAGGACTGGTATGAAAACATGTTTTTGGTGTTCCCCGAAGTCCGCAAACCAGATCTTTATTATAATTGCCAACAACTGGAAAATATAATATGTTATGAATAGAGCAGTCTTTTGTACCTCATACAAAGCTGACAATGATATAAATCGAGTAATGGTCTTCTATTTTTTAATTGTGAAACGTATTTTGACTCCCGAGAAATATTAAATATTTTTAATGAATATAATTAAGAAAGTATGTTCTTTTTGTGCTGCCTCAAATTGAGTGTATATATATTGATTATTGAAAAATGGTGATAAAACCGATCTGCCTAATGAATTCAATTTGCTTTCTTATTCGATTTTTAGTATATTCGTAAATTATATTAAAAAGGATATGCTGCCAGAATAATTCAGGTCGAAATCAAATCCCCAGATGAAAAGATGTCTGTTCTGTAGTGACAGATTGAGAATAGCTGGATGGAAATTTAGGTCGAAATTAATGCCCCATAGGCTCCATAAGAAAGGAAGACTAGCTGTGCTTTTGGTTAAACAAAAAAGCTCGTAAACTTGATTTAACGAATTGTTATCATCATCCGCACCATCAGTGGTTGTTTTGTATCTGACTGCGTCTGGCCTGTTAGAGCTTTGTTTCGTGAGATATACCAATGAAAATCCTTCTGAATGAAGGGCAGACTTTCCAAAACATCATTTGGAACAAAATTGAAAATTAAACTGAATGTGTGGCTTCCATTGAGGAGGTGAGAATTTGCATTATTAAACATGATTTAATAATCGGCGGTCGCAATTTTTCCTATTTTAATTTGTCGCACAATTTTTACTACATATGTAAGAATGTGGTCATGGCGTAGAATTTCATATTTTCGTGCTTATAAAGTACATTTAAAAATTTAATTGCGAAGTATTTATCTAACTTACGTTATTTTTAGTTGAATCAAGGTTGCGATCTTGATATAAGCAACCAGTCCTTTTATATCACGACAGGAACCTTGATTCGAATAATTTTTATCACCATCCGCCCAACCAATGGTCGTTTAATTACCTGGTGTATATATTTGTTTTAAAACGGTTGATTTTTACGAATAATTTTAAGTAAAACCGTCACCATGGTAGCAGGAATTCACGTTCGATATGAAGGTGCAAATACAATTGGCCTTGAATTAAACTGTCTTTGTGAGGAAAATGACTTATGTTAATACATACGACTTTTTCGCGAAAAATAACTCTGGATTCGAGGTACATCATATTTGTCGGAAGAATAGATTAGCCTAAAGAATTTGCTACATTGCTATTTTGAATGTTTTTTATCATTGAGTAGGATTTTTCAAATTCATCATCAAATTTAACAATAAATGACTACTTCTTTCACTTAATCACTTATTATCCATTAGTTTACATTATTGCAGACATCTAATATACGTGCATTTGCGTATTTGGTATTGCGTAACCTGTAACAACTTGCTTCCAATAAGGCTTGACGTATGTATAAAATTAAGGATATAATCTCATTGCTACTCGTTTGTGGTCACGGGCGACTCATCATTAGGAATCGATACTACGCCCTGTACCTACTGTATATTTGATCAAGAAGTGCGGGATATTTTCACGGTACAATCTTATAAACGAATGTATATTCAAGAAGTAGTAGAGTTAGCTTTACATAAACTATTGGGCAATGCGACTTCAAAGCCAACTTAATATATGTATAATATGTATAATATATATATATATATATATATATATATATATAAACTTAGTTTGGGAAGAATATCAATGCAATGGTTGCCGAGTCGGTTTCAGAGTAGGCACATGGTATCGGAACAATGGATTTCGAAATACTAACTCCTAGTTATGCATTGCTAGTAAGCTGGAAACTAGTGTACACGAGATTATACCTTTCATTTGTTATATCCTTCTGGTCTTATTTGAACTAATTTGATACTAGTTGCACAACACCTAATGAACAAGTATGTACTTGACATGTCTGTATATCAGGCAGACTATAATTACCATAATTTTATGCTTTTTTTAAATTCGTGTCGCTGCAATATTCATTTAAAATCCGGTTACCTTTCTTGTGAGTGATACTATTGTCCATTTTCTAAATGCAATATCTGAGTTCTTGTTTCTTGCTTGTAGGTTTGACGTTCGTGCACTTTTCTGTTTTACAACGCTTGTACAACCAATTATTATGGCGCCTCTTTTGTTGACAAAGGTGAGGTGATTATGCATGAATAAAATATTCTAAGAGTATTGTAAAGCTTTAAAGAATTTTATACACGTTTTATCGAAACTGTGCTCCTTGGCATATTTAAACTCAAACTCGCTAACCTATCCATTCTATTACGTTCATTTTATCAACATAAATGGAAAAATACAGATCGATATTCTAGCGATCGTAGCTAAACTAAGTTTAGTTAGCTAACGTGTGCCAACGATTATAGACTAATTTCTATTATTACCTCATATTTGAAGATTTTAGAACGATTGATACTAGATCGTTTGGAATCTAGGTTTCCGGTTGATTTTGATAGAAGTCAACATGGCCTTACGGAAGATAGATGGACATTTAATAACATTCTGCCCATGTGGAAGCATGCAATTACGCTTGATAAGAAGAAGTTGGGTGTATTAATTGTCTTCATTGATATCTCAAAAGTTTTTGATTCTATATATTTTGATGCAATTATGAAGGCGATTAATTCATTGAATATCGATCCGAATATCTTTAGATTACTTAGGTATTGTTTATATAATAGAAGGACGAGTATTGAGGTAGATAATTTGAGATCAAGTGGAGTTTCACGAATGTGAAGCTTGGGACCAAGTTTATTTTAAATCATATTTGCTCATTTACAGACTATGGTTCTTAATGGTCGAGTACGCAAATTTGCTGATGGCTTATAAATCATCTTTCCAATAGATCTTAGAAAACATCGAGCTCCCTAAAAAAAGAATAACACTACATTTGTTTGACCTGAGCAGTTATTTAATAGCATTATGGTTGAGGATAACATGGTAGAAAAACAAAGCATTAAAAATCGGTAATAGAACAGAATTTAGTTATTTTTATTTTCATGATGCTGTGATTAATGATGTTTTTGAGATTAAACTTCAGCAATAGATCGAGGAATTAGGCATAACTATTCAATGTGCAGATTCTTCCCAGAGACATTGAAAGAATAGTTATCTGTACTTAGAACAGATGGGCGCCAACGATATCAAATTACTAAGGTATAATATTTGGATTAGGCCGATACTGGAATTTGCCGCCGCCCAATGAAAAACGGGTTGTCAAGCAAGACAGAAGCTGTATAGAGAAAAGTTGTGAAACGTATTAGCCTTGAGTCCTGCACCCTATACGCCAGCAGATTGCATTTTGTATCACTGAAAACACTATGATTTCAGAGGTATGGCTATTGTATATGCGTATTCCACCTTAATCAATGGACCAGTGCCTGTATGAATCCTATAATTCATGGTGGGAAATATTACGAGAAAAATATTTCTTTAAAAAGTTTTTTTCGAACTTGCAATTGATTGCCAAAAGGTCTTAGAGAAACACCTCCGTTTAAGATGTTTTTTTAAATGTTTATGTACTGAAATAGGAAAATTTATGGGATCTTATTGATCTTTTGAATTTTGATTATGAAAATACTTTCTTGTGGTTAAATTAAAGACCAGGATACGTGATCATTAACATATCTTATTGAAATTATTGTATCTATTTTCTGAATTATTATATTGGAAAAGCTATGCATTATATCGTTATATTAGCTATCGTTACAAATAAACAATTGCAAGTCACGGTTCTCGATTACGCATAATATTACATTAGAATTGTACCTTGATCTACCCAATGATCGGGTCAGGTAGCCTCGATGAAAAACCTATTATTATTTTTATCATTGACTATTATATGAAAGCTATCCACTACGAATACTTTTGTTTGTTACTATTTTAAAACTTGTGTCAAAATTTGATTTAGCGTACGCAGTGATATTACTGTGTGATGATCATGTGTTTTTAAGATAAAATATTATCCATACTTAGTTATATGTGACTTAATGGACATATTTATTTGACCTGATGCTCTTTACTTATTGTACATTTTTTGATATTGTAACATATTTCGTGGAACATGTGCGGCTCCAATCTAAATAAATACTTTCTATTCTATTTTTGCTTAGATCGTAACACCGACTTTGATGCTTGGCGTCCATTATGCTCTTTTACTCGTTCTTTTGACACGGAGGGATTGTCGATCAACAAATCTGTCGCCGTTTGGAGGTAAGTTTTATAATTTAAAATTAACGAAAACTTTTACTACTTCAAATCAACATGTAAAATCGTTTATACCATCTGTTTTGTTTCTGGAATAGCTGCAAAATTGCATCCAGTTGGAGTGCAGCAAAGCTTAAGCACATAGTTAAAAACTGCGGCAAAATTGAAATTATTTGTTAATTTAATAAAACTGGATTGGAACCTAACGCTGAGAGGCCTTTTTACTCGTGATAAGTTTTACAAGATCAATGCACTCGTTACAGCTTGAAAAAAATGTGTTGAACATCAAAATTTGTATTTATCTACACACGATTCTAAATTTATTGATACACTATTTTTTCATCTGACATAAATGACTGATAAATCTTATTCATAAACTTCCTTAATAATTAATTATTAATTCATAAGACAAATTTGTAGAATAGTGGAAAAATTATTTAGTTAAATATATAATGTATATATATGTGTGATGTTGTATGTGAAGAGAGAAAGTCTGTTAAAACTTCATTCTTATACAAAGCTTACTCCATATCACAAATATATATATATATATATATATATATATATATATATATGTGTGTGTGTGTGTGTGTGAAGAGAGAAAGTCTGTTAAAACTTCATTCTTATACAAAGCTTACTCTATATCACAAATATAAATATATATATATATATATATATATATATATATATATATATATATATATGTGTGTGTGTATGTGTGTGTGTGTGTGTGTGATGAGAGGAAGTCTGTTAAAACTTCATTCTTATACAAAGCTTACTCCATATCACAAATGTATATATATATATATATATATATATATATATATATATATATATATATGATCGCTCGCAATTTGACATTTACATCTATATATAGAGAAAAGTTATTTCAAGTTAGGAATCATTCAATAAACCTAACATAGGTACTCAGGTCGTCGCATTCAATGTGCGAACATTAGACCAATTTTACCAACATTAAAACTTAGCATGTACAATGTATAAATAAGAAACTGATATATGGCGCGTATCAGAAAATTGAGTCAGACATCCTGTGAGTATTACAGAAATTTGATTTCAAGCCTTTATATGCGTTAAATACTTATAAACTCTCGTATCAAAGCATTTTCCAAAGACAGACAATAGTGGGTTGATATTTTCTTAGTTTACGAGTTGAAGCTTATAATTGAATATGCCTCTGTGAATAGTCGAATTTGTGTGGCATGCTTAAAGACGCACAATAAGCCCAATGCAAAAACATTAATCAAATTTTACTTTTCTTTGTTTCGGTAGTTTCAGTACACATGATGGCAAGGATGTTATCTACTCTGATTTTATTGCTGTACAAGGAATAACGATAAGTTAAGATGATCTTAGATGTGTTCCGAGATGTGGTACATGCAATAAGTGACAGAGTTTCATTTGGGTAGCAAATACACCTGATGCTCAATGCGTAACTATAATGGCGAGCGAATATTTGATAACTGTGCGGATCATAAACTATACTTGATTGGTACAAATTTCGGGATTCGCGTAAGGCTTTGCGCCAAATAGTGCCCTCTGGCCTCAAGACAATTGTAATTTGTTTTAAATGGCTTTTTCTATATTCAGGATTGACATTCATTCTGGAACACGTATGGCGACTAGGACTATGCACTCATTCATTGTACACGTTTATTTGAATTTTCTGGGCAGCTAATTAATAATTAACCTCGACCATCTGTCCATTCGATAAGACTAGAAAGTAGTTCTGAAATCGAAATTATCTGGTCCTGATAGTGAAATCTCGAAGAAACTACAGACAAAGGTAAGATCTGATGTGCGTAATTGAATTACGTTGGCGTCAGGTAACGGCTTAAGGTTTTCAACTTCTTCACGCAATAAATACGAGAAAATTAACGGTCATCAAAACAATTAATGAGCGTAACAATAATCGTACAACCGATGGAATGTGTCTGCTTTGGCGTCTGCATCATCGCGATCCCATAGCAACAATGTGGAACGCTAATATCGAAGCACCGACTGAGTTAAAAATACGGAACACCATCTTCTTTCTTAAATATCATAAATCTGCAAACTCCGATAATCCATAATCTACCTTAGTTAAAGTTTGTGGTGCCATAATTTGTATTAAGTTTACTAATTTGTTTAAACTATATGAAATGAAAAGCACCATTACGTTTTCAATGATCGATTCGACCATAATTCCAACTTTAATTCGTTTGATAGCTATCTTAGAGCAAGCTTGACTTCAGTCGTATCTAGGTTACTCGTTTTGATTACTTTACGCCGTTTCAGCGCTCTGTGTGAATCAAATGTTAGAGATGAATGGGCAAGATTCTGACTAGGGTGAGGTTGCACTGATCCTATTATCACTTAGTTTACGTAAATTATTTGAACAACTGCATCTATATCGTCTATGCACAATAGCCGCATTTTGAGACTTCGAGTGTGCATTTGATTCAGTGGGTTAGTCTTTATATAGAGCATTCTATGGTAGGTATATTACTTAAATTTATAATTGTCATATGAGTTCTGTGCACAAACCCTTCTGAGCACATCAAGGTATACAATGAATTGTGGCATATATTTTATACCAAGAGTTGGATCCGGCAAGGACGTCTGCTTTTAATTTTTATTCATTTTTTACGAGCTGTAACCTATGCAGTCATGATGCAAGCATCAGAGTTGTTCCAAGCAGCAGAGTAGTCAATCTTGACTACGCAGGCGATATTTTAATATTATTAATCAGCCAAGAATCTGCCCAGGCCACCTTAAACTGATTGGCTGTCGGCATTTCGTCTTTCGATTTACAGTTCGTACACTCTAAATTTTCTATTCTTATTTAAGATCATCCATCACTTACGTCAATTCTGCATCTTCAATATTAGGATTTTGAAGTAGCTGACAGCTTCAGATATCTTGTGGGATGGAGTTCCTTTTTCAAACTTAGCCAATAATGGAGAAACTAGGGTATCCTACTTTTCTTTAATGTCCCTGTGTTTAGCGCGTCTTCAAGTGTTGTTTTATCTTGCAATAGTTTGACTGGGCCTTTACATTCGGAGGTATTAGATGTTTTCCGGAATTCGACCACCTTTTTCTGAGAAGTACAATCAAAATAGGCTATCACAGAGAATTAGCAACGCTGATATTTTTAGCTGTATTTTTGGATCTGCAAAAATTTTTTCAACGTTTGACTAACAAATATGGCTCCAGCCATTGCGTTGACTCAGTAACATTTAACGCATTGCTATTGCCCGATTGCTCATCAGATTATTATTCTCTCAACCAGCAACAGGTTAGAGAAATACATAAGTTAGACATATTTCGACATACCGCAAAATTATTTGCCAAGCTCAATTAAATTGCTTAGTATCGAACCATTTGTCTATCAAGATAAGGTTCACGTGCTTATCATACTTCTTGGTTGGTTACCTTAAGCAATAAGGCATCGAATCTTGCTCATTGTTGTATTACTTTTAATTAAGGTTGCGATCTTGATGCAAACACCTGACCCATTATGTACATACATTTGTCAGTATAAACTAAGAATTGTGTAGTGTAGTAAAGGTATTTCATCCAGTAGACCGGTTTCGTCCATATTGAGAACTCGTGTGCTATCCAGAATTTGCCACGGACAGAGCTTGAACCTAAACAGGTCTGCTTCGGAATCTGGTACTCTAACCACATAGCCACCCTGCCGCACACTACACGCAATTATCAGTTGTATAATAAATAATGTTTTTTGTTTTTATTTTCCTTTAGGTGGAGCCTATATTGCGGCTCTTTAGGCCTAAAGTTCCAGCAAACTATCCCCAACCTGTCATTATAGAACAGACACAACGCTACATGAGGAAGTTGTGTTAATTTGAGCATTTATATAATTACATAAACATTGGTTGCGCGGTCGCTGATAACAATTACTTTTAATCAAGGTTGCGGTCTTGATATAAGCACTTGACCTATTATTTACTTACATATGTCAGTATAAACTAAGAATTGTACGATGTGGAAAAGGCAATTCATCCAGTAGACCGGTTTGTCCGTATTAGGAATTCATCGTGTACTGTCCAGAATTTTCCGCGGACTGGGCTGTATGTTTGTGTTAGTCACCTTATTTTTTAATTGTATTCTTTTGTATTGGTAGAGCCAACCGCCTGTTTTGGTTTTGTTTATGAGACCATACGGTGAAAACCGCAAGATGATGTTTTTATGCTACCGTGTTACCTTGAAGTTGACCCCGCCTGTAATGCGTTGCGTGGCTGACCAGGATGTTTAGATTCAGTGTGCTGTCTAGGTAGGCTATTGCATCTACATTTGCATCCACTCCTTCGTAAACCACCATTCTTTTCTCACTTACACTGGTTTGTTTTACATTGTTCGTTTGCTCGTATTTCTGCGTATTTGAAGCATTAGTTTTTAAATGTTGGGGTATTGCTTGTTGTTACGATGATGAGTGACTAGATCCAATGGCAGGAATCGTGCTCATAATCATGTGATTCAATGTCATACAGCTCGTCCTCGACGACACTGGACCCCTATAATGTACGCAATTTCCAACCTTATTTGAGGTGTGGATTTGGCCGCATTTATCTTGTGCGGGACAATAGATAGCACTCTTAGGTCGGTAAAATCTTGAATTTTGATCATTTTCAGGTGCTCTGCTTATTGGCTTCGATTGATGGGTTCTCACTTGTCCCTTCTTTTTTGAGTCTTCCATCAGCTGATTGTCTAAAAATGACGTTGGATCAAGATTTTACATTGTTCTTTGCCTGATATTTCGAGACCTCATTTCCAGTCTCATCTTCAGGATTGACACAATACGCACAGGAGTAAAACACAACTGGTGGCAAATGTTGTGTTTTACACATCCATCAGCTGATGGAAGGCTCAAAAAAGAAGGGACTAGTGAGAACCCATCAATCGAAGCCAATAAGCAGAGCACCTGAAAATGATCAAAATTCAAGATTATACCGACCTAAGAGTGCTACCTATTGTCCCGCACTAGATAATTGAGGTCAAATCCACAACAAGAAGGACAGCACTGCGCAAGAGAGTTTATCATTCAAATTATTTGAGATGTGTTTGATTAGATTAGCGCCACATTCGTCTCTTAGGTTTAATTAGCCATCCTCAATTTTTCACATTTCGACATTCAGAGCGCTAATTGAAGTGACTTTGAACGAAACCAGTCTGCCTTTTCTCACTGACACAGTGTACAGCTTATAATGACCGAATATATACAATCAAAATACTGTCAATTAAAATCCCAAAAGTGGTATGGTATATCGTATAATGACAGATTGGTGGTGTCTAGGTAGAATTTCACGTATCAAGAGATTCCATATAGCTTCACTCTAAGCGAAAGGAAACTAAAATTATTGGTTACTATATTATTACAAATTGTGTGTTGAATGCAGCACGAGTGGCGCGGGGCATACATTACCAGACTCCGAAGAAAATTCTGAGCAGTACCTTAAGAGTTTCTAATAAGGCAAATCCGTCTATTGGATGAATTGCCTACCTGACTATATATATATATATATATATATATATATATATATATATATAATATATATATATATATATATATATATAATATATAATATAACTATATATATATATATATATATATATATATATATATATATATATAAACTTAAAATAAGTATAATTTTTAAATTTAGTTTTATGACTTAGTTTATCTGTTATTTTCCAACTTATTAATAGCTCGAACTGTAGGCAAGAATTAACCCTATCACTGTTAGGCTGCTGTCCATAAAACGCATTGTAATATCAATAACATTGTGGAAAGTAGTGGTTTGTAAAATTTCACAGAATTTTTTATGATTACTTTCATGTTATTCACCATCGAAGAAATATTTGGACGAACTTTGCGACCAATAAAACGCTTTCTGAATAGCAAATGCTCTTCGTAGATTAATTGGACATTCATAGTGCAATTGCGGTTATTATTAAATGTCCCTGACATGTTTGTATATGGTGCAATCCATTGCAGTTGAATTCATTTACTTTTCGTGATCTATTTTGGAATTTTAATTCATCTATTTATATTCAAATCATGTACGAAATTATTTTCTCTGCTTAGCTGAGAATACGAGTGTTGCATGTAACAGGTTCCGCAATGTGTAGCTCGTTTTCGTTGTTTTCTTTGAAAAACAGAAGTAAAAATAGCTAACTAACATTTAAACTTTTTAATTAGAAAATTTGGCGAACCAATATGAATATCGACAAGACATGACCTATCTTGGCACCGACAATTCTTTGACGTACGTTGAAAACTCAACAATCCACGATGTGAGAATCGTTTCGCAGAAGGAATTGCTGCATTCACTTGGTCGTCAGACAATATTGGCATTGATTTTGGCCAATTGGATGGCAAGTCACTTTTTCGCATGGCTTCGCGACGAAGGCAGTTGGGCCGATATTGGCATAAGCATCAGCCATTACGTTATTGGCATGGCGATTGGCTTAGCTAGTTATGTTGTCTCACTTTTAGGATATTTGATCATAAACTGACATTTATTTATGTTTTGTTTGTGCTCATTTACATCCATGCTTTACTTTTTCTATTTCGGCATTATCCAACAATAGAAAGTTGCATTGATGTAGTGGTGTATGGTTTTGTAGTTATAATATTTTCTTATTATACTTGACTAGTGTGAATATTGATAAGACAGAAAGAAAGGTTTAATTGTTATGGCTTTTTCGAAGTTTGGCGAAGAAATCCACCAACATATCTTTATGTATATAAATCAGCCAACTTAACTGATTAACCTATTCCTGTAGCAGAATTTATTCTGTTGTGATTATTGTAGCTTTTTCATCAGGACCACGAACATGAGATTATTCAGAATCTTACATATGACTAGTTTCTGCCTCTTTCTCTCTCTCTCTCTCGCTCTGACACACAAACTTTCTTTCTCTAACTATTTTTAAATGTGTGCCTTTATTAAACAAAGAAGATATATTCAGGACTTGTTAAACGCTAAACGGAAATATATTATGTAAAGCATCAATCTACTCAGATTATTGTATTGTTATTTCATTCTTCATAAGTAGTTTAAATTAATATTTTTCAAGTTTTATATTTTAAACTGGTCGAATGATTCTCGTTTGCAAAGTGTGCCATTATATACCACCTTGACACACAAAATTTTATGACATATTTTGCGAACCTGGGTATCTGTGTTATGACTAATACGAGATGGTTCTTAATTCACTGTTTTCAGCGGTAAATTTTTGTGACGTCTTTCCGAGTCCCTTCTTCAGTCTACACATGCCTTAATAATTTCTCTAAATATTGTGTGATGAGTTGTGGACTTATGTAGAGACCTGGAACAGGACCACAAAATCTTTCGCCAAATAGGGAAACTGGAAACAATCCTATGTTAGTCACAACACAGATAACGTAATCTTGACGCTTGAGGGCCGAAATAAACAAACTCCATCTTTTAGATAAGTTAGGACAACCTCCGTTTTAGGGCCATCCGTAGAGTCCAGTATTTTTCATTACTTTTTATGTTTTTGGTCACAGTATGTGAAGTCAAACGCTCTTCATAATAAATACACTTCAAAATTACTTTGGTGCGTTTTGCTTAAAGAGAAGTCATCTTAAATTCATTGGGAATACAGGCCTTAATAAAATTTATAGTACCTTTTCCATGTGCAGAAAGAAAAAATAAATTTTAGCATACACAAGAACCGTTTCTTTTTCATATTCTTATCGAGTATCTTCAAATGAACAACTCTTTAATATATATATATATATATATATATATATATATATATAAGCAAAACAAAATAGAAAAATATGTATGCAGAGAAGATAATAAAGAGAACAAACAATCAACTACTTACATCACCTCAGTTCAAACTCCATACCCAATAGCCTTCAATATATATATATATATATATAAAGGGTAGTATTTTAATTTACGATAACAATATGAGGAAGAAATAATTATTGTACCTGATGAAACTCATCTTGGTATTTTACATTTGTGATCAGCATTTTTGTAAACGCTTATCTGAAGATTAATCTAAAATAAATTTATCTATCTTTTTTTTACGCCATAATATGAAAATGTGGTTGAAACGCTGTCAGCCGATGTATGACTATTAAAATCTGAAGACCAACAAATAATAAATATCGAATCACTGAAGCAATATTTTCATTAATTTAGGGTTACGCAAGCATTATCTGGAACTAAATTTGTTAGTGCGACTAGTTAGAAATGTTTTTTTCACTAAATCAATGTATAGAAGTGCGGACGCATAGCGGACTGCCTGTCTAGTTAATTTTCATTATGCTTGTGCTTAAGTTATCTTTTTAGGCTTGAACTTCCAGATATTAGTTTTTTGTGGTTTATACTTATTGATTTTTATCACCCAGGTGGCCAGTAACGATAGAAACTATATCATTATATTTTCGTTTGAACCAATGAGCTAATATATGTTTCTGTGCTTTATTTTATACCTCACACAATATAAGCGCTTTAAACTGCTTCATTCGGTTATCCTGTGAGGTTTGGCCATATGCCTAAATTTTTGTACCCTTATTTAATCAAATTATTGATTATTTAGGTCAACAAGATGGCAAGATTGACATAAGGAGATAGTTGCGTAGTATCTATTTGGTTGTTTCTTATGTTACTATTATGGTTTGCATACCAAGAATATATTTTGAGTCTTTCGTGTAAACCTATAAATTTTATTTAAAAAAAATTGTCTCCAAGTGTTAAATGATGAGGCTATAAACGCCGAAAATGTCTTGTATATATTATTTAAGCAGTTACTTCTTTGCCTTGGTTTCTTCATGGGAACTGCGTGGCAGCCGTTCAAATCGGATTGGGGTAACCGTAACAACGGTAGATGGGAATTAGCCTACACTATTGAATTCAGACTATGCGAGCTAGTCGGCTATAGCATGATGGATCAACTTTTGGTGTTTCATAAGGCATTGATCACTTCAATGGCAATCGCGCCAAGGAAGCCGTGGATGCGGCCGCCTCGATGTCGTGCCATAGTGGTTTGGCAAATATTATTACTTTAACGTTGGTAAATCACATGGTGGCGACATCAGTTAATTTGTTTCAGGCCATCATGCAGTAAACATAACCAGGAGCCATGTTGCCGTGATATGGAAACTTGGATTGCAGAAGGCTGTGATGCCTAGTCCCGTCGTAGACGAGTTGACGCCTGGCGGCTAATTACCTGGTCTTCCTTGAGATTTGTTCTTGCAGGAAACAAATAAATTTTTTTTTAATTTGCGTTTGTTTCATAAAAAAATATTGGAATGTGATTCAGCACAATCCTGGTGTCTGATATGGGTGATTGTGTACGCGGCAGATGAAGCTTTGTTGAGAAGAGATCAGCAGCTCCACCCTGGTTGGCGGTATTTGCACTCTGTTTGTTGCTATCTCTCGCAGCATTGTTAACATTCAATCATTGCGTTTATTGAGCTGTACTCTGCATACAGGGCAAATTTTTTTGATCATTGAAATATATATCAAGCAATTGATGCGTCTAATTTGCAATAAACAATTGCTAATCACTGTTTCACTCACTTTTACATTAACCTGCTTTTAATCTGTACCTTCATCTTTTCAGGTGTTGGGTCAGATGGCATTTTTGCCAAATAAAAATGTAATATTCTTATTAATTTAAATGTTATTTTTCATCGACTTCTCCACGAGAACAGCAAACTTTGTTTTGAATGAGTGAATTTGTGGTCTATGCGATCACTTTTATGTTAGAACTGTTTTAAAAGTATAGTTCATCAGAACTCTACCTGGATTTATTTAGTTGATTTGTGCCTATGTGCTGCGCTTTCAAATAGCTGAAATCCCTAAATATGTAAAACAACTTTATTACGAGAGAATGTTTGTTTCGTGCAATAGTTTCGTTCTCGAAATTGTAATCTACCATTGTTGCGCGTTTAAATGGTGCTACGAGATTGACAACTTTCTTAAATTATTACTAATTTTGCGAATTTTTTTGAAAATAGTAAAAATTGCGAAATTGAATTGTTCGTATTGTTAAAAAAGAAGCTTAAACGTTCAGCTTCCTTCGACAAAATTCGCAATATCAGAATAGCTCTCGATGACAAATTGAATACCTGACCGAAAGCATTGTATCGTCACTTTCCTGTTGTTTGTTCCAGAGCACAGTATGCATTTTGTAGTAATCAGCGCCTGTGAACCACTAAAAGGTGCTCCATCTTCCTATGGCTGACTCGTCCTTATAGTCTGACTTCAATATTGTAAGCCATTTCCCTTCTACCGTTGGTTCGGTTAATCCAATCCGGCTAGATCAACAGACTCCCAATTCACATTAAGAAGCCAAGACAAACAAGATGGCCTTTATTCATGGATTTAGAGACAATCATACGAAACTTTGTTTGCATATAAAGTTTTATCGTATAACACTTGAAAACAATTATTCACAATAATCGGGGTACAATCACATAAATTCACAAAAAGTATACTTTGGCTTGCATGAAGAAAGGTTAATATAAGAATCATAATTAAATATTTTCGTCACTACCATTTGTTATGTTATTCTGTTTACATGGATTGCCTACTTCTTGAATTAATTACAATATAAGTACAAAACTTGTAAAAATTCAGTCGGAAGTTCAAACAACAAAACATAATTATCAGCTTATAAGATTTATGCTTGTGTGTGGTCTGAAATAAAATCATGTAGAAAGTATACATGATAATGACTAACCAGACAGACTATCAGCTACGTAATTTTATATTAGGTGTTCGCACCTAGTAACAAACTATTTCAAATATGACCAGTAGGAAAGACCAAATTACAGCATGGAATTTATAATCTCGCGTACATCGTTTCATGCTTATTTCCGACTCATCAATAGTAGCCGGTATTGCGCCTTTTACCCACTATAAGAGGAAGGCTGTAAATAGGAATGTGTGAACCTGCAGTAGTGAAGCTTACTTCAGATAGTCTTCGACAATGCGACTTCAAAGCCAACTCACTATATATTATATATACCAAACCTGTAAAGGATACCAGCACTACGGCTATTGTGTCAGTACCCGATACCAACACTATGGTTGCGGAAAATATACATGGTACCACAACTATGGTTGCCGAGTTGGTACATGGTACCAACACAACGAATTTCAACGTATGTTAAAGTTTACCAAAATTGAGAATTACAATTATTTCTGGACACCTGTTACTCTAACAAATCCATAAATTCTGGCCTTGATCGATATCAGTTATTACATTTCGAGGTATTCAAGACACCATTCAATTAAATATATAACAGTTAGATACTGTTTTTGGGGGAGAACTAATATATATGCAATTTTTTAGGTGTTACGCACCAAGTAACAAATTTATCTAAATATGAACAGAAAGATAAACCAAAGACAACATGAACGGAACGTATAATCTCATACCTCACTACTGCTAGTTAACACATTCGTATAGAATTCGTACAGCCCTATATCCCTCATTTCTCACCTAAATATATTGCAGGCAAAGGGAGTAATACCGGCTCCTACAAATGAGTTGCCAGTAAGCACGAAACACATGTGCACGAGATTATACGTTCCGTTAATGCTGTCTTTGGTTTATTCTTCTGGTCACATTTGAATTAATTTGTTACTAGGTGCGCAACACCTCATGCACAATTGCATATATATTACTTCTCCGCCACAAACAGTATCTAATCAACTTTATATCTGCATTACTGTAGCAATAATTTGGCCAGGCAATAAGTTCTGTCTAGATACACTACTACACCTTTCAGAAGGAAAGAATTTCTGTTCCGACAAATGGAGAGAGAAAGAGAACAGCCCTTCAATTTCTAAACGAAACCTTTTCAGTGATTACGGAATTGTAAATTAATAATTCAAAATTAAAATAAATTTCGTCTTTATGTTCAGTTTCACTAAGAAATTTGGCATGCATCGACTTCGATTACTATGATTGCCGTTAGAAAATGTTTTAATCAAATAAACTTAGGTATTTTGCCCCTGCATATTCGGCCAGTTTCAATATAATCTGTGTCATTTTCGCTGTATCCTTTCAGAATATGAAGAAAAGTAAGTCAGCAAGAATCACATTTTAATTTCAGTTAGATGACGCGTCAAGCATGAGGCCTTATTTAGATCAAATGAAAATAGCTGTAATCAACGCACTATCTATACACGACGCAGTAGATGTGCTAATTGCCATATGTAGTAATGTCTATAAATACTTAGCCTTAATTTTTATCAAGCCTCCGAACATGAGTCAAACTACAAAATAAAAAGGTAACTTTCCCCGCGCTAAGCCAAAGTATCCGTGCATTTAAAAGATCATTGATTGCATCGTCGGTGATAAACTTTATTTAAATTAAGTTTGAAATCCTGGAATAAAAACCATTCCAATTATATAATTCAAAATAAACTAAGTGTTGTGTAATGTAGAAAAGGCAATTTATCCAGTAGACCGGTTTCGACATTTTTGAAATCTTCTTAAGTACTGTCCAGAATTTGTAGCAGCATAGTGGCTCAGTGGTTAGAATCAAAGACTATGAAAAGAATGTGCCTAGATTAGATCCATGTTCGCGGCAAATTCTTGACTACTTTATAAGTTTCCAATAGTGTCGGACCGTTATAGAATAACTATACATCTTTCCTCATACTACTGAACCTGCCATACATATCTATATATATATATATATATATATATATATATATATATATATATATACAAATCAGATATTTCATATCCATGTACATAGCTTCATTAAATCAGGACATATATAAATTGAAAACGAACATATACGTTTTCGACCATTGTTTCATAGAAAAGCGAAAAATACCTGTTCGTGCCTGTTTATGGTACAATGGTGCTATTTCAGACTGTTGCACTCCATACCATAACAAAAAACTAATCCAACTCTTTTGATTACAAATTTCAATACACAGACTAAACATACAGTAAATGTATACCTTTCGTTTATTTAAATTCCTTATAGAGAATTCTTTGATCATGCTGTCTCTTTCCTTCTGATACATAGATAAACCATTTTACACAACGACCATGATATTGCTATATTATAATAAGAATATGTCCCGAGACATGTGTAGAAGTGAACATGAGCAGTGATAAATGTCATGGTGAACTATCACTTCGCAATTCACTATCGAATGTAGGAAAATATTAGCGTATAACCAGTATTTTTCTCTTTAAAATGTAAGATTATTTCTCATTCATTTTATGAATGAAAAGTGATTATCCATAAAATTTAGCCTAAAATCGTGGTATTAAAATATCAGAAATTAATTTACCCCAGATAAAGCAAGTATGTCTGGAAGATAAGTCATGCAGGCAGATTCGTCAAATATGGAATAATATTGGGTTACAATGATGAGGCACTTCAAGCTCAAGTACTATGTCAAATGTTGAGAATATTAAAACTTACCAAACTATGTTAGAAGAATCATTTTTCAATGACAACGCCGCTGAATTATTTTCAAATAAAAGTTTATTATTCAAAAATTAAGATAACCAAGAATAATAATATATCAGTAAGACCCCATAAAAATATGTTTTAACTGAAGTAAATAAAAATCCAAATAAATATATTTAATTTTCAAATAAACTTTGTATTGCCAAAAAATCGTTCGACTAGTTACGTTTTAAAACTAGAATCGGTAATATTAAAAATTGACTTTTTCCTAAAAAATGAATTCGTAACCGAGAATACTTGGTTGCAATAAACTTCCGTATACAGATTTCCGTACTAGGAGTGGCGTACTGGGTAACAAATTCAAAAATATTTGACGAAAATAATTTGTCAAAAGGACCGAACGCGTAAGCTTTATTCCATTTGACGCACACTTTTCGTGCTTTCTTGATACCTATATCTAGGACTTGACATGACACTTCAACCCGATAACCAAATTGGTCATTTAATGTGATAAGAATGGACGCTCTCACATAATTTGACAAATTATCGAAAGGGTTGGGGCATTTTGATGTACCCCACAAATAAATATCCCATAAGCTTGAAACACAGGTGAAAACCGGATTGCAACTTCTGCTCTCGATGACCACATCTTTTGCCTGGTCCTATTAACTCGAATATGTTTAAAGGTACGTCAAATGTTGTAAAGAGTAAAGAAGACGCTTTACAATAAAAAGGCGAAAACATTTACTATTTTAGGCTAATACAGAATTGAGTACCAGTTAGCATTCGGATATACTATCGATATTTAAATAAGTTCGTATAAGATTGAAATTAAAACACGCTACAAAAAGAAACTGAATTGAATACTGAAATACTGACAGGAAATTTTATATAAAGATCTAAATTTTAAGACATTATAAAAACACAGCGTCTCCATACAAATTAAGTCGGCGTCATGTATTGTCCAAATAATAAATGGATTTCATTCATTTTCATTTAGTTTTTTTGGCCGACATTCTTAAATAACCAGCTTAATCGGATAATTGTTTCAGTTCTCTACTTTTAGAATTTCTTAAAATATATTTGTAACTTGGCCGTCCGTATAAATCAAAAGTCAAAAGTATTTTTACATGGCATGTTGGTTTTTTCTGATTAGATTTCAACAAAGAGAGTACAGTCTACGTTCGTTTTCTGTACTATTTGGGATATTTTTGCGTTTATTAGAATTTGGCAAGAATAAGCAAAACACGTGCCAAGTGACAGGGAAATTTACATGCTTGAACTGTGAAAGCGGACAAGCTTTCGAATGCAGTGAAAATGTTTGTTCAGTAAAATTTATTTTGAAAATATTACGATTCGACACAATTCAAGTATTAGTAGTTCACTTGCCAATAGTTATCAGTTCCCTACTGAACCGCTGAAATCATCATCTCGACTTATATTGGCGCTGTTAGTCTCAGCTGTTTATAAACATTTCATTTGAAAGAAGATTGTAAGACTATAGGGAGAATACCTGTAATGAATCTTTTGGATACGTTTAAAATAAAACGGTTACCTGCATAAATGTATTTTAGGCACTTAAGAAGGAATATAGTGTCACATTTTGTTTGAGCATTTTGGCTTCTTTCTCCGCACCACCTTTACCTGGCTAAGCTATACAAAAGTACCCGGCCATGAAATAATTTGCAGCTGTACGTCCTCTTTCAACTGCTTCAAATAATGAACTGCCTGTTCATGCGTTATTCCGGTCAATGATACAGAGTTCACCGCAAGAATAATATCACCACATCTGAAAAACAAGCGTTAAAGAGATACACTTTAAGTCATGCTTTATTTATATTATAAGTACATCAGTACATTCTAGTATTTTGATAGTTTTCTAATTATTTATACCCCCGATTTACAAGATCTTCAATTGAAACCAACAGTTACGCCTCCTTTATACTGCGGGGATTTCGGAAATGACCCACTATAACAGCCAGCGCATGGAAAGCGTTCTCGATAGATTTGATCTAAGTCATTCTCAGATGAACTTAAAGAAGAATTAATGAAGAGGAAAATTTATAATTGAACATTTTATGCATGAGCAATATTGAATAATGATTTTAAACGACGATTACGTTTGTTTGAGTAGTTTTTCCGAAGGCCAATTTCACATCCTGCTCACCTGGCTACGGAGCCAATTTTTCAGAAACATATCCTCCTTCTAATGCATATATATATATATATATATATATATATATATATATATATATATATATATATATATATATATACAATTATACTAATGCATTTTACTGGGCTTGACCACTGGCAAAATATAGCAATTGTATCAATCACATGACTCTATTTTCGGCTCCAT